>BPLR01001020.1:0-265376 GCA_021605095.1 Caerostris extrusa | reverse complement strand
GTTTCCGCAAAGCAAACTTTTTTTCAAGTGCTTTGCTGAATTAATTCAGACATTTTAAAAATCGCCGGAATCAGTTTTAGTGTCTCACAAAGCCAAGAAGCGTAACTCAAACACTAATGAATATTTTGACGTCAAATTTCACACAATTGTCAATGACAGTGCCAAATTCTTAAAAGAAAAAAAAAATTGAAATTCCACATGCCCGGGAAATTTAAATCGAAAATTTGTTGTTTTACTTTTGAGCACAGTAGTATAATAAAAAAGGATGGTCAACTAGTCACTTGCCAACGCTCATTTTAATAGATCGGAATTACTGAATTACACAACATCAGAAAACAGTGCTTCGTGTATCGCATAATTGGCTTCTAATCTAAAATTTTCTTCTTTAAAATTATGTAATAGATACTTGAAAATAAATAGACATAAAATATGTTTTTGCATTTTTTTAATGAAGTAAAGATTACAGAAATTTCAATTTCTTTTCTGATTCTTTCAAATTACAGCTCATAAATTCGGAAAACTTTATGAGGATATTTCATAACAATATCATTACCACCTTCGTTTTTGGTGCTTTCCCTACTATTTAGAATTAATGCATAAATAATCAGCAAAATAACGAATTATACTACTGTGCCCAAGAAGTAAGAGAAATTATTTTTTTTTTCAAAAACTTTTTTATTTATTCTTCCAAATTTAGTTCATCGCCTTCAAAGTTATCCCTTCCGGACACAATGCACTTATGCCGACTTTTTTTCTCCCATCCTCAATGCATGCTAAAAAGTCAGCGGCATGGATGGCCTTCAAAGCAGGGAGGCTAGGATCAGCGGGTCTCTATTTGTAAATCGTCGGTTTGCAAGCATCAAATCTTTTTTGGAGGTGAGTTTTGTCGCTTGAGATTGATGGTCGACCAGAGCGCTCTTCGTCTTCAACGCGTTCTCTGCCTTCTTTTGAACTGTTTATACCACTTCTCTTTCCTATATAGGAATGATAACCGAATTCCTCCTGCATCATTCTATAAGTTTAAACAAACAAAATTTAATACAAGTTCTTGCTGAATTAATCTAGACATTTAAAAAATCGCTGAAATCAGTTTTAGCATCTCACAAAGCCAAGCGTAACTCAAAGACTGATGAATATTTTGAATCAAATTTCATATAGATGCCAAGGACAGTGCTAGCAACCTAAAAAAGAAAAGAAATTGAAATTCCATGAGCCCTGGAATTTTAAATTTAAAATTGGTCTTACTTTTTGAATACAGTATTATTAAGCAAATAACTACCTATTTCCTTTTTAGTTGTAAATCTACTTTCACAAATACTACTTTAACTTGATTTGATTCTACAAATATATGTGTGTCTGAATGTGTTCCATTTGAGAACCATACAATTTTTATGACCATTCCCAGAACAACATTTTTTAAAACAATTACTAAATAATATGGATAATCATGTTTTTAGATTGAAAGCATTTCAAATATACTGCAGCGGAAATGTGTACTAAAATTTAATAACTGATATAAAAAATATTAAATATTTTATTCCAGTTGTTTTTGTAATTTTGTTTATTAGCAAACAAAACTATATGAACTATAAATAAGATGAACTATAACAATCAACTATAAAGGATTACAATTGTTAAAAATTAAGCATAAAAATTTACAGTCAACTATCGAATTATACCACTGTCGAATTATCGAAATTATATCAAATATCAATTATCAATTTATACCAAGTATCGAATTTTAAAGTCATAATATCAAAATCAATTATCAATAAATATTATTCATCAACCTAAGTAAGATAAAGTAATAAAATATCAAAAAATTGTTTATTTTTTTTAGAAATCTGAAATGATGGAAATTTGAAGCAGTTTCCCTTTCACCTACCTTGGTACGGAAATAAATAATTTAAATTATTTAAAACCTGAAATAATAATGATATAAAAATCTTTACAGACTTTTACATGCATTTATTTAAGTAAAATCTAGATTTCAGAAGCTGAAAACCAAAATTATGTTAAACAAAAATGTTAGTTAGAACTATTATAAAAAGTGTTTAAATTTGAGTTATGATCCAAAGTCACGAATACCTTATGGAACTTTTTATTAGAAAGGCTTTGAAACGTTTTTTTTTCTAATGCAGCTGAGAAACACGTAGACAGTTACCGTGGTTGCCTTAAGGCAAACTCTGCACAGACGTTACTCATAGCACTACCCAGCAGGTGCGTGCAGATTGAAGATAACCTATGGACGCGGAATAACAATACCTCCACTAAGCTCTACGCTCCTGTTTGATCGGGACCTACGGTTTAAAGTGGATTCCAAACCACTCCAAATATCCATGGCACCGCCGGGACTCGATCTCGAAACTTGTGGTATCGAGCGCCAGAGAGCTAGCCTCTCGACCATTCAGGCTCGATTTTACAAACATAGTAATGAAAATATGAACTTTGATAAACTCAAACATTAATTACCGTGATTTTTTAAAATCATTCATTAGTTACTCAATGATCACAGACAAAGAAACAGAAAATATTGTTTATTCATATATTCTATTGTGATCTATGAAATTAAAATTTTATTTTTTTTTTTTTTTTGCAACAGTAAATTCACTTTTTAGTGTTATATTTCATTTGCATATTGGTTATTTATAATGACATTTGAATTTTATAATTAATTACTAATTTAAAATAAGTTAAATAAAGCCTTAACGAAGTCATAAAATGAGTTAAAATAGAAGTTAATAAATGTTTAAAATAAATAAAATAACCTATTAATAAGGATATAAAAAACAATAAAACATTAAAGATATTTAATGAGGAAAAGAGGTCAGGGAAGAAGCTTAATGAAGTTCAGCACCACTGGCAAAGTGGATGCAAAAATCTGGGATTAAAATGTGAGAATAATCTATTGAAAAATTTCAGTGAATTTCAGCTCTCGGAATTACTACAGAATTCTAGTCCCAATCCTAATGAGAGAAACATATTACTATTGTTACAGCAGGTAGGGCTACGAAAAGAAGTACAAGTATTAAACATTTTTATAATTTTTAAAAATGATTTTTTACTTCTCTTGAACTTGCTAAATATTTTGAAGCTCAGGATAGTAATTAATTAAAATCTTATAGAAATTAATTAAGATAAAGGAAGGTTAAGGGGTGATAAGGATTTACAAATGAATGATGTGATTTTTAGAAGTGATGATAGACTCATGGATATATGTCAAAGCATATGTCTTATTTTGCGAAGTTTCATGGCAATGTGGATTAAATATTAACTATTATATAATTAAAATTATGCAATTTTAATTATATTAACTATTATATAATTAATTTCTTTAACTATTAAATTTAATAACTTAAAATTAATTAAATTAATTTAATAACTTATTTATTTATTTAACTATTATATAATTAATTTTTAAATTTATATAATTAATTATTTCAATCCACATTGAAATATCTGCTCATCAAAGCATATCTAGATATCTACATCATCAAAGCATCGTATCTGCAATATATCTACTATTCAGATTGGAATTACTTCAGCTCAAAGTGTCATAAAAATATTAGTATTTTCATATATATTTAACTAAATATAAAGTTTGTAAAAACCATAATTTTATTGAGTGTGCTTTACATTTTAATTGCATAATTTTTGAAAAATTTCTGTGTATTTAAGGTAGATGAAATTTCCAACATAAAGTCAAATACTTTTTTTTTTTTTAATTTTTGGAAATTCTTTTATTTACTTTGAATATGGTTCGATATTTAGACAATTATAGTGAAAAATTGTATTAAATTTTTGTTATTTTATATTCTTCTACTCGAATACCTTAGCATATGACGAAATACTTATTTTTTACAAAAGCACAAAGCTTTCACCATGTGCAGTTAAATTGGGCTTCTCCTTTTATTTTTAGGAGACTTTGTGCCTATTATCTTTGAAATTAAAAACGCTTAGGCGTGGAAATAAGTTAAAGCTTGTTTTTACACAAACTTCCAAGAAACAAAATATATTCATTGTACGCAGCAGCCTGTAAGTTGCACAAATAAATTCTAAGGTTTAAATCCATATCTCAAAAATTCCTTCTGTCATTATCACTATTTCATGAAAAATTAATCTTATACTGCATAAATTAAGAAAATTGAAAGTTGACAGTTAAAATAAACCATGTTTTTCTGTTGCTCTTTACATTCCTACTCGGAAAAAATTGTGGTCATCCCCCTGAAAAAATTAAAGATTCTTAATGACAGAAAAAGAAAGCATTTGGCGGAAATCAAATACACATGTTCCTATTGTTGATAATGGTACTAAGTAACAATCGTAGTAATTCAAATAGAGTAACAAAATGGGTGTAAAGTAATAATTCTGCGCGATTTGTGGGTGAAAAGTTATTGAATCCCCATTTCCGCTGCTTCATCTCATACGTTTCTCACCACCTCAAACGCCCACCAATGAAGATGGAAGAAACCAGAAATGTTACTATGGCAACAGTGTCAAAAGATAAAACCTAAAGACATCTCGACTTGTTTGAGAAGCAAGCTTTAAATCACCAAGATCGGAGGTAAGTTTTTTTCTGAGAAATTCGAGGAATCTTTATTTTAAATAACTTTTAAAATAATGAACTTTGTTAATCATATAACTAAATTATTTAAAAAGAAAAAATAAGAAGAAAAAAATTTAAGAAAAATTTATTGCACGGAAAGTTTAGAGGCCAAAAGTATTACAAAAGACAAATAAATACTTTTTAAAAAAAGTATTGCTAAATGTTATTTAACATCAAATATAAATTATTAGTCTATTTTTAATATTTAAGTATACAATGATATTTTAACAATAAATGTACAATGGATATTATATATCTTGTAATAGTTTTGGCATCTAAATTTTCCGTGAAATAAATTTTTCTTAAATTTTTTTCTTCTTAATTTTCTTTCTAAATAATTTTTTTTAGAAAACTAGTAATTCAAATTAAAAATATCGTAAAGAAGTCATGATAAAAAAAAATGCATCAATTCCGTTAAGAACATTTTATAAAAGAGAATTGTATCAAAGTTACTATATAAACTGTCAGTAAAAATTATATTAGCTCAAATTAATCATTGTTATTAATATATTTATCAGAAATGTTTAAACTGTAGCAGATTCGTTTTCGTTTCAGATGTATTCAACTCAGGTGTTTTAATTTTCAACGCTAGTACTACAATTGATTTCTTTTTTAAAATCTTTTCTTTACTTAAATTTAGTAGTGAATAATTTGTTTTCGGTAGATCAATTTAAATGTCTAAATTTTAAGTTTTCAGGAATTTTAATCTGTCGCTTTTATGCAAATACTTTAAACATTTTCTTTATATAAATGTTATTGTTCAAATTATTCCAACGTCTTTTTATTATAAAAGATTACTTTTCCTCACTCACTTAATTCACAGCCCCTTTAAAACACAAACAAGTCCATTACATCTGACCAAGAACATATTTATTTCATAAAACTACAAAGTTAGTTAATATTTTTAACTAAATTTATATTCTTTTTTCTTTTACATTTGTCTCGTATTTTTTTTTTTTTTTTACTTTTAAAATTTTCAGACAATTTATCATATTCCTAAAATGGAATACGACCTGAATAATATATCTGTTTTACTTTCCAAATTCCATAATTGATACACATTTTAATTTTATAACCTTTTGTAATTGTCAGTTTTACTTCATAGCTTCATAATATAATTTGAACTTTTTCAAAACCTCTGTCATCATTTTGAATATATTTCATCTATTATAACAGTGTTTTAATTATCGATTTTTGACTGATGTTAATGAAACATTTTTAGCATAATTTACATATGAAAACGTCAGTATTTTTTACTTTATGCAGGAGGATTAAAACATTTTTAGGTGGAAGTTTTTATACTTTATTATATTTTTACAGCTAGATATCACTTTTTTTTTTTTTACAATTTCTTATTTTTTTCTTGTTTGGATTTAATAATTGTATTTCGTGGAGAAATATGATAAAGGAAAATTTGCATATTTTCTTTTTTTATTCCTTTCGTTTCGTTTCAATTTTCTAAGCTAACCTGTATCAACGTATGTATCCCTCCTGCCTAGAATAAAATAAAAGCAAAATCATTTTTTTTTTATTCTTTTAAATATATTTCTTAAATTTTTTTGATATCAAAAATGAATTATAGTATTTCAGTTAATTTACATCCAGTATTGTCCATTTATCATTTTAGTGTATTACATTTATTTATATAAATATTAAACATATTTGATTCATGTATATTTGATAGTAAGCACATAATCTATACTAATGGCGTTATGGAAATTATTTTATTAGTAGTTAATACAAAAATTAACTACTTGCACAACGCCATTGGATAATATTAATCACTTTTTAAAATATGTTGCATATATAATTTCTGTATGGTAACATGTTGTAAGAATTCAAAGTCCTCTGTTTTAGTAAAATAATTATAATTTATTAATAATAATAACAACAATGTATTAATATTAATGTAAATTAAGCACCTGTAAATTGATAGAGTGTTGATCTGACTATGACTTTCTTACCATAATGACAATAACCAAAATTATTGATGATTTCCTTGACTTCTCACTTAACTTATTTTTGAACTTCATTTACCATGTCCATCGTGACGTAGCCAATGTAAATTCGACTCAACACTCTTGTCAGATTTCGAACGATTGATTCTCTGGGGTTGTAAAAGTACAATCTACTAATCACCGGATAGTTCTACGTCAAGGAGTGTAGTTATAACAATACTGTTAACAGTTATAACACTAACACACTCACAATTATTATAATTGATAAACTTAATTTTATCATTTATTCTAATTTTTAAATAGCAACGTCATATATATGTTTATTTTATTAAACATTTATATAAAAGACGCTTATACACACACAAACACTAAAGTTTAATTATATAGAAGAATTTATGTTTTTAAATTCTAGCATGAAATACTTTTATTTTAATACATATATTTTAATAAATAAGCATTCATTTCTTAAAACTATCTACACCTCTGCATATGTATATAGAATATATAAAAAATAAATTATTTACAATATATATATATATATGTATTGTAAATTATTTATTTTTGATGTATTCGATTTTTTTAGAATGAAATCATTTATCAAAATTAATCTAATTTAATGCATGGTTCTGCTCTCCAAGTAAAACCACGTATGCTCTCAGTGGACTGTAAAAAAAAAAAAAACTCCTTTATTCAAAAACCAAACGCATTCTACCAATATTACTATGCCCAACTTGGCGTAGCCATAGTAAACAACAAATTTGCACCTTTTTAGATAATTTTTGAAAATGCAGAACTCTTTCGAATATTGCAATTATTTCTAATCTGATAAATATTTCTTTTATTTATAAATACTTCATTATCTATAATACTTGAAAACTATAGTATAATTGAATACACTAATACTTGATGCTACTGTGTCCAAAATTAATAACAATTGTCAATTTAAAATTCCGGTGCTCATGGAATTTAATTTTTTCTTAGGTTGCTATCACTATCCTTGACATCTGTGTGAAATTTGATTCAAAATATTCATTAGTGTTTGAGTTACGCTTGGCTTTGTGAGACGCTGAAACTGATTTTGGCGATAAAACTCTGTAAGAAAAATTTCCGATCATGACTTCGTACGATATAAGTAAGTACAGGAACTTTCATAAATTTTACAATAATAAAAATAAGTGTGAATTATTATATCTTGAATTCCTTGTAACATTAAAGTGAATATGTGGCTTTTTTTTTTGAGTGAAACAACAACTTGTGTTAGTTTGCTCTTTTCTTGTTTGATTGTTTTTGAAATGTAATATTATTTATATATGAAAATCTGTAACAATTAAAAGTGCATTTTAAATTGAAAAACAGTTTCCAGTGTTTCCAGTTAAAATATTTGAAATTAAAAATACTTCTGAAATGATAAATATTTCAATATCATGTTTAATCATTTAGGATACAAAATTAGTTAAAATGTTTAATAAATAAAGCGTCCAGGAAAAAATTACATTATTTTGTTTATTAAAATAATTTTCCAGTTATTAAAAAGTACCAATAAAAATACTTTTTCTATTATCAATATAATATTTGTTTTAAAACGAGTTTTATTTGCAAGAAACACTTTTTTATTGAAAAAGCAAAATATTTGTGCGTCTGTTTCCTTGAATTTAAAATTCTAACGTTTAAAATAATTTGAATTTGCCTAAAATACTTGAATATAGTCATTTCAATATAGTCTTAATAAGTCTTCCTCATCGCTTAATTACTTTTTTTGTAAATAATACATTTATGGACATCGCTAATTTTTCCATATTAAAGACAAAGTTTATATTTCTGTTAGATGTAAGGAGGAAAATATTGCTGTAGTTCCTATTTTGGTGACATCTACAGCGTTATAAAATCATTTAAAAATGTTCCTGGAATTTTCATTTTTCTGTAAAGTCTAGCAGAGAAATCTTGATTCTGGATATCAAGTAATTCATAGAAAACGGAAAATAAATTACTCTTCTGGAAGGAAATGATTAAAAAAAATGAATTAGAAATGCTCAAAAAGAAAGGATTGATCTAAATTAAAATTTAATTGAATCATTAAAAATTTTCTATTTATTCTTTTAATGTAGAAAATATTTTTACTTTTACTTTCGATGTGATATAGCTAAGTAAGTTGAGAAATTATTTGGTTTGACGTGCTTATACAGCAGAAAATTGTATACAATACATAAATAACAGAGTTATTTAAAATATTTAATAAATAAAGAATCCAGGATAAAATCACATCATTTTATTTATTAAAATAATTTTCCAGTTATTAAAAAAGAACCAATATAAATATTTTTCTATTATAAAACAATACTTGTTTAATATAATATAATATATATTTGTTTTCAACGAGTTTTATTTGCAAGAAACGCCATTTTTAATGAAAAAGCAAAATATTTGTGCGTCTGTTTTAAAATTTAAAATTCTAACTTTTAAAATAATTTTCTTTACACTGAGTCTATTATTATTATTTGTTGTTGTTGTTGTTTTGTTGTTATTTAGCTTAAAATCACGCAAACATTTATATTCATTAAAATAAAAATTAAGTAAAAAACTGGAATATTTTAAATTTTCTGTAATATTAAACTTATTTTAAAATCGCCTTTTTTAATATTATGTTTTGGTGCTATTACGGACGGTTATAATATTTAAACTGAATTCTCTTTTTTCTAATTTAAGGAAACGTACCATTCTTATTTTCAGATCTGTTTATTTTCGCTTTGGTTTACATCTTCTTGCTCGTTTTTATCATCATCGGCATCATACTATGCTGTGTGTTTGGAATTGGATTTGAAGAACCACCTGATACACCTCCTAACGACGAGTAAGTGTTTTTTTTTTTTTATTTCCATAATAATATTTTACTAATGATTCTGCAGTTATAATTTCCGACTCAATGGACATTTTCAACATGTAAATGATCTGATGTATTTTTATTAAAATATTAATCTTTTCAGGTTCTTTCCTTACATGTTCATGCCAATAGATTCTAAAATATAAATTTGAGACTTTATTTGAAGAAACTTATATCCATTTATTTTAATATTTGGTATCTTTTTATATTTTCAAATGTAGGGGTCTTGGTATAAATTAATTAAGTTCATTTCTAAACCAACAAGTTATCTCGAATCAAAATCTAATGTCATTTTGCAGGGGGGACATAATAAATCGTTCGCCATAAAAGTCTTCCTTTAGGCTGGAGGAGATGGTAGGAAGTCGCGAATGTCTTCCGATCAAAGTTTTGTTATTTGAAAGATAATACAACAACTTTTTCAAATAGTCCATTTGACGATTTCATTTAAGCTTAATGTCAGAATCGTGTTTCGGATGCTAGTTGGTTTTTCTATTCGGATGGAGGCCTCCCATCTGTGAGTTGAATAGTCGTATTATGTTTCGAACAGCCTGTTTAGATTTTTGAGTCCACACTTTAAGGCTTCTTCCATAGAAAATGCAACGAGGTTTTTAATTGTCTTCACAGTGAATCGGCAAATATCAGTGCAGCATTCACTCTCAAAATCATTTTTAATAGAATTCTCGTTATCGGTAAGAAGTATGTTTATAGATGTGTACGAAGAACATCTGTTTACGAGTGAATTGTTGGTGATTGAGGCATCTGACAAACAAGATTTTTTTTTTCATTCGGAAACGTTTCGTATTATTTGCGAGTGGTTTTCACAACATAATGGGAGGTGAAAAAAATTGCGATGTGCTCAGAAAAATTTTAAGAGTGAATGTGTAAAGGTATGTGAAACTGCTGGCAAATATTTAGTTTTACAAAAAAAAAAAAATTACAGTAGAAAACGCTGTTCGACTCCTCTTAATTAAAAATAAACACCCATTATTATATTATATACTACTGTGTCCAAAAGTAAGACCATTTTTTAATTTAATATTCTAGGGGCTTACGGAATTTCAATTCTTTTTCTTTTTAGGTTTCTGGCACTGTCCGTGATATCTGTGTGAAATTTGGCGGCAAAATATTCATTAGTGTTGGAGTTACGCTTGGTTTTGTGAGACGCTAAAACAGATTCCGGCGATTTTGAAATGTCTGAATTAATTGAGCAAAGAACTTATGCATTACATTTTTGTTTGCAGGAATTAATGTTCACGTATAGAATGTCGCAGGAAGCATTCGGAAACGTATAGAGTATTGCAGATGGCATTCAGTGAACATTGCTATATAGGAAAGAAATGTTTACAAGCATTGAAGAACGCATTGAAGATGAAGAGCCCTCTGGTTGACCATCCTTCGCAACCTCACGAAGCTCACGTCCAAAAATTAAAGATTTGGCGCTTGCAAACCGTCGATTTACAATTAGAAACTTTTGTTGATGATGTTGGAATTTTAAAAGGATCGGTCAATTCCATTTTTGTGTCTCAAAATGGAATTGGAATATATTACATTGGAAAATTTTTCTCAAAATGGAATTGGAATGAATTGGCTCGAAGACACTGAATGCTCCAGCTCACACTGCATTGATTCTTCGAGACTTTTTTTCGCCAAGAATGAAACCCATATCGTTCCACAACCATCGTATTCTCACCCTTGCACTTCTGGCTATTCCCTAAATTTAAAACACCACTCCGGGAACACCGTTTCGAGTCGATTGATGAGATTCAACGTGAATCGCATTGAGGATTGGAAAAAAAGTTGGCGTAAGTGCATCTTGTCCTGAGGCGATATACTTTGAAGGTGATGAAATAAATTTGGAAGAATAAATAGAGAGGTTTTGAAAAATAAATAATTTGTCTTACTTTTTGGGAGCAGTATATATATATATATATATATATATAAATATATATTCATTTACATACATTATATGTTATGTCTACTATATTACATATTGAAAATTTTTTTCTTTAGAGAATGTGCTGGGTGTGTTCCTTAAATCCACCTGAAGGAGTTGCAGGAGGATAGTTCGTACAGAAGAAAACTAATGATGGAAATATTTACATTGTAGACTAAATAATAAATTAGTCATTTAAAGGTTGTTTATTGTTTTGCTTGTAATTATAAAAACCGTAGGTTCCGGTCTAACAGGACCGCAGAACATTACAGGGATATTGTTACTCCGCGTCCGTAGCTTATCGTCAACCTACACGTGCCTCCTGGTTAGTGCTAAGTGGAGTAACGTCTGTGCAGCCAATGCCTTAAGGCATCAAAGACAACATTCTACGTGTTTACCAGCTGCATTAGAAAAAAAATTTCTAGAAATGTTACAAAAATTAATAAGGTACTTTTGAAAGATAATGATTAAAAATACAGGGGCCGAGTGCCTAGCTCTCTAACACTCGGTACAACAGGTTTTCAGGTTCGAATCCGGCGGTGCCATGGATGTTTGTAGGGTTCGGAATCCCCTTTGAACCATCCCGGTCTAATAGGATCGTAGAGCCTTGTGGGGATAATGTGACTAGTGTCCGTAACCCATCTTCAAGCTATACGTGCCCCCTGGCTAATGCTAAATGAGTAACAGTGGTGCAACCCTTGCTTGTGGCATAACGATAATCTGTCTATGTATTGTCGGTTGCATTAGAACAACAAAAATTATAAATATTCTGTATTTAAATTTAATTTTCGGTTTACTTTAAAAACATTGATATCGTCCAGGAAAATATCAGCTGTGTGCACGTAGTATTTGCCAGCTAACATGCATACAAAATTTTTCCAGAATAAACTGTTTACAATTATACAATGTGATTAAAAGGAAACCTCTAAAACCACTATACATCAATATTTTTAAGATTTACTATAATACAGATTCGCTGTTCACTGTCAACGTGCGCAGCTAGCATGAGAAGGACCGAGGTTCGAAGCGCTGGCTGAATTGTAGCCACTGCTTTCAGGGAGGAGCCTCGTTGGCGATTGTGACAATATGTGTAAAGCATTTCGCATCGGTAGTTAGGTTGCCTGGTGTGAATTTTCCGCATTTTCTTTCCGACAGGGCAGTCCCTCCTAAAAGACCTCGATTAAGGCACTGTCCTGCACTCAACCACAGCCGAGGAGCTGTTCTTGATGTGCATGAGGTCCACTGATGTTCACCTAAGTGGTCTTAGATATGGTGTAGTGAAAGGAGCAACAATTTATTATTTATTTCTTTTAAAATAAAGTAAGAAATTGTCTCACAAATTACAAATTTCTAACAATATAATAATGTTTTACATTTGTATACTTATTTTATGTTAAATAATAAAAATACCCATTTACTGAACAGAATGTTTTTCATTTTACTTACAAATTGATAAATATATCTTAAAATGTAAGGACGCTGCTTTTAACTGAAATCAAATAATATGAATAAATATCATTAAATTCTTTGAAAAACTAAGTCTACAAACCATCCAGTCTTGCCAATGTTTAAACAAAGACAAATAATCTTCTTTCAAGAAATAAAAATTATAGGGGTTTTTTTGTAATATATTTTTACGGTAATTCTAAAGTTTAACCACGCAATTTTATGTCCCAATTTAAATCTGATTAAACAAAACGTTAAATTTCAGTCCGAAAGTTTTAAAGTTTTTATTTTACAAAACACTTATCGAGAGTGACCTTTTCTTTCAAATGTATTTTGAATAATTTGACATAAAACTTTTGTTTAGGGAATGATATGTTTCTACGTGATTGCCATGTTCAATTTCATAACGTCTTTTTCCGTTATTATTTTTAAGAACAGTAAAGAGTTAACGGCGGTCTAAATGGCCGAGTGGCTAGTGCTCTAGAGCTCAGTACCACAGGGTTCAAGTCCCGGACGGTGCCATGGATGTTTGTAGTGGTTCGAATCCACTTTTACGTCCAGTCTGTAAAGCGTTGGGCTGACAACCCTAAACCGTAAAAAAGAAGACATCCTTTTGTTTCGAAATCTGCCAGTGGGCAGCCGGCTTGGCCCACTATGGGGCTGTTGCGCCAATGATGATGATGATAAAAGAATTAACAATATTTGAAACTTAAATATTTTTCTTTTTCATGAAAATTCCATTCTTACTAAATATTATATTTAACAATTTAAATTATCTTACTTTTGTTTAAAAAATATCGAAACCTAAACAGTTATGACAAAGTCATAGTAGCATTCAAGTGCACTCATTCCTCGAAATAACCTAGTATCAGCCTCAAAGTCGGAAAACAAATTTTCGCATGAAATGGGTTGTTGATTTTTACGTTGAGAGAAAAGCGCGCTAATGGACAAAAGCGCTGGTAATGAAGAGCGCTGCTAATGGCTGCACTAAAATTGTAACGTCACAACCATAAGATAAATGCATATCAAAGATTTCCCCCTGACTTATCATTTCTCCTCTTGGCAACCCTTTTGGTTACCCCCCTGTCTCTTCGCCAAATCCAAATGAACTATTTATTCTCTTTATCCTGGGAGCATAAGCCAACAACTCAGCGCGATACTTCAACTCTGCTTGTCCCCGCAAGCTCTCTCCTCTTCTCGCCAATTAACCTCGCCAACCTCCTCTTCTCGCCAATTAACCTCGCCGACCTCATCTTCTCGCCGCCTCTTCCGAATAGTCCAAGGACTCCATTTGTGAGCTATCGGGATTATTCCTCCCATCATGGCATCAGTAAAAGACAGAATCTGCACCACAAAAAAAACGAATGAACGTGCGATATTCAGCAAAATATTATCGATTGTTGACCAAATTTAATGTATTCAGCTCTTACGTTCACGGCTCTGAATTGTATTGAATCTTCAATGCACTCTAATCATTTTTACTATAGATTCACTTACAGCATTTCTGGATAAATAAAAATTCCCTTTGTAAAAGAATATGTGCTTATGGTATATATATATATATAGAAAGAGAGATAGAGAGAGATGTGGTTATGATATTTGATTAGGATAGTTGGAATAGAATCGAAAATATTTTGGACCATGTTTGGTGTTAGAATGCAAAAATTGTACACCCATTACCTTATAAAATGCAAGGTCATTTTCTATATAACAGAATAAATATAGGACAAATATATAACTGCGAGTTACTTCCGAATAAAAATAGATACACATAGAGCATGTTTTATTATAATAAAATGTAACTTATTCAGGTCAGGTTTTAAACAAAAGCTTGAACAGTCTCGTGGATTGTTAAGTGTCAGAACTGATAACACTGAAAGAATAGAAGCAGACAATTTCCGTTTCGGTGCAGAAAATGGACATTGTAAATCAGTGAACTATAAAATTATTTCTTTGAATTTGAGGAAGAAGATATCATCCCACATATCCACCACCCTTCAAGGTGTCCGTCCACTTTACCGAGCCACTAAGCAGACGCAGGATAACCTGAGATTTCCGTGTAAGATTGTAAAGATTTCCGTGTGACACTCTGGCTGTCGATGACAGACTCTTACGCACGCTTTTCTTCTTTCGCATATCGAGTTTCTTTGCTTCGAAATCTGTGATTTCAAGGACTCCAGCAGCAAATATGTATATGGACCAACCAGAAATATATCTCATTTTTTACGTAACCTTTCTGAAAAAAATATATTATTAATGGGCTGCACTATAAGCGACTCACATGTTGCCATGTACCAACGTATTGCATCGATAATCTTACGTAATACTTCAATAAAATCAGTATTTAAATTTGAATTGTGTCGTGCTGAAATATAAAAGTTTTTGCAGGTAAATTCATATCTGAAATGAAATTTCAAGAGCTTTTCTACATTTTTATCTTCTAAAATCTAATTGTAAATTCACGAATGGGCTGAAAATCTGTGAAATATGGTCTTGCATATTTTCTTCTTCAAAAAAAAAAAAAAAAAAAGAACGCTATTGATATATATGTAGTATATGATATATGAGTAGTATGACGTTCAACAATAGTGATCGGATTGGCTTATCTCTAATGACACCTCCTGATGCTTCAGGAAATCACACTGGAAATCACAAGATTACGCTATCCACGTGACTCATTTCTGACATTATTACAACCTTTAACGTCGGTGGGATGGCGCCAATGACACTTTTGCAAAAGCTGGCTTGTGTTCAAGCAGCTTTCGGCCAACCGTAGTGAAACTGTCCTTGCAGACAATGGAATATATGAGGTTTCCTGCACATTCCAGAGAATGTCGAAAATTATTGATCTATGTTTCATTCATCCATTCATCCATCCATTTAGCTCAAATTGTATGCACAGTGAAAGCATCCCTGTCTATTTCAGCAATTTTTCTCCGATAAATTTCCTGATAAATTACATAAAACAGTTATATAACAGTTTATATTTTTAAAACCTCACATTTATCTTCTGTAGAAATTTTCCATAATGATCGTGCTGTCATCTAGACGATCAGTTAGAAATCATTTTTGTGCTACTGCTATTAGACATTTATAGCACGAGTTCATAGCCACCCAAAAAATAATGTTAATATTACTTTACCATTGCTATCAGTGGTAATTAGAAATTGAATAATATTCTCTATCACTTGCTAATTTCATTCAATATAAACAATATCAACATTAGTATTGGCGAGATTTTAGTGATAAAAATTAAATTAAATATACTTTATAATATGTATAACTTATACTTAATGTGCCTGATAAAATACACATGCATTTTACGTACTATTATTGTATGCATTATATTTTTATTATATTTATTTCCTTTTAATATAACTGAATAATTTAAATTATTAAAACTAATTCATGCGGTTTTTCTTACAGACGGCTTAATTAGTACTATTGTCACATGAATGAAATTAACAATTCTGAATGGCTTCGATGTTTAATTAGCGTAATTTTTTTTTGAAGTGTAAAAAGAAACGAGCTTCGTTTTATTTTATTAAGCGTTTTAGTTCATTGAAGGGCAAAAAAAAAAATCGAATTTTGTAATTGTTGTTGAAAATTATCTTCAATTCATTACGTTTCTAAAGATAAAATTCTAGTAACAGGAAAATCCCAATGAAGAGTGTATCAAATAATCACTATAGTAATATATAATATATAATAATAATAATAAATATATATATAATATAGTAATATAATATATAATATATAGTAATTAATCTATTTTTACTTTTTCAAATGTCGTACATATTTAATATCTTTTGAACATTTATGGAGAACACAACTATCTATTGCGTTACGAATCATAAATTTTAATTATATGGATCTCGCATGAATGTATTACATGCAATTGCGACATTGAATTCAGTGTGTGAGGTTTCCGATGCTAACAATAGGGAAAAATAATTATAAAGAACAAAAAGCGGCTTAAACGTTAAAGCTTTACCCTTTTGTTCTTACAAATGCTTATAGATTTAGATTGTTTCACTTGAACTTTTCATCTCATTTTGATTGTTTTATAATCCTCTGGCAAGGAGAATCTAAAATGTAGTTAACATTCTTCATTCGCTATTTTTTTTTTTATTATAGGTTGCATTCTAGTAAATTGCTATTATAGATTCATTCTAGTAAATTGCTATTACAGATTCCTTCTAGTAAATTGCTATTATAGATTCCTTCTAGTAAATTGCTATTACAGATTCATTCCAGTTAATTGCTATTATAGATTGCATTCCTAACAAGACATGAAAAATGTGCTGTTTTGATGTAGTTATTAAATTATATTATTATAGATGTTGTAGATTAATGAAATGTGTAGTAAAATATGTTCAAATTTAAAGTTAAATAATATTAAATATTTTAGAATGATGAAAATATCAGTTTCATACCGCGCTTTTTTCTTTTAGAAATGAACTTTTGCTTTTTATTTTTAAATTATTTTTCCGATAAATTTACTGGGATCAATTAAATATTTAAAATTTTTTTTTTCTTTAATTGAAGCATAACTATTTTTAAAAATATTCACTAATGCATTAAATAAAAAAAAAACATGAAATTCTATTAAGGTTTGTTTTATGAAAACCGTCCATGTCTATTGCACATCAGAAAAAGGTCTATTATTAGTAGTTTTTTTTTTTTTAAATCCGAATATTTTGATGATATTGTTGAATTTAAAATACGTATATCTACGCCAAGACTAGTTTAATGCCTATAAGAAGGCAATATTGCTTCCTAAGATAAGTTTTGAAATAATTAATGATTATGCTATTTTACAGAAATATGAATTAAATGATGGTAATTACTTATTCGCGCCTTCAAAGTAAAAATCTTTATCAACTATTTTTTTTCCTAAAATATATTATATTTTACATATATAAGTTTTGGACATTTCGACAACTTTTATTAATGTTATGTACTACTAACACTTTTTGAGTATTACTTATCAGTAAACATAAAAAAAAAAAGTTGGTTAATGAATTGGCTATGTGGCTCTTTACTTTGAAAAATTTGAAAATTTCTAATCTTTTATAGTTTTTTAATAAGCATAAACACTTTTATGTTTCTAACATGGTGTTTCTGGTAGTTTCTGAAAATATTCTCTAAATTTTACGTCATGGAAACCATCTACATATCTTCACGCGTAGAGTTTAAATTTTATTAAAAACAACAGAGATAAACAACATGATTTCTTCAAAATTGCTCCATGAACTAACATTTGTTGTAAAATAATGTATACACAAATACTTCATTATTGAAAGTTTTCAGCATTTTTTTAATTATGTCTTCAGTTAAGGCATAAAATCAGACATTTCTAAAAATTGAAAAATTGAGCAACGCCAATGAAAAACATTAAAAATTAATTATCACAGTGCCTAGTCAATAAAATATACAATACTGTTAAGCTACATTAAGTTTTATTTCTCAGAATTTAATATCTTATGGGGAAAAGTCGTATATATATTATTATTTAATTAACAAAAAGAAAAGTAACTGAAATCAAGCATAAATGAATCGTATTAATATCAATGAGTTAGATTCTAATAACTGTTTTTGCTGCTATTACCTATTTAAAATATCAGTTCTTTGTAAAAATAAAAATATCTTATATCAGCTGCAATGAATCGGAAATATGATTATTTTAAAGTAACAAATAAAGAAATTTCATAAAAAAAAACTTTTTTCGTTTTAAACTCTTCAAAATATTTTGAAATATATTGTATTATGAAAATTTTTGAAGATAATATCAATTGGGAATAATTGACACGAACACTATCTAGAAAAGTAAAATTAATGTATATCAAGAAAGAAATTCAAAAACTGGAAACGAAATTTGAAACTTTATTTGAGATTTTAAATCTACATCTGCCGTTTTGTTAATCCATTTGCAATTGACATTATTCCAGAGAGTTTTCCAGTTTCTGTATGTAGCATCAGAAACTAAGGTGAGCCAGGCATTACGAATGCAGTACAAATCTCTTCACCTCTCTGATTTCTGAAAATCAGTGTCAGTTATAATTTCTTAAGTTAGAAAGCATTTTGTAGACTTTTTTTTTAAATTTTTGTATAATATGCTAATGTGAATGTTTATATTCAGCTATGAAATTTGTCAAATCAAAATATCACACACAGTTAATTAATCAGCCCTGTAATGAATTGCTGCAAACAGCCTTGACAAATTACACACCATAGGTTAAAAAAAAAATTTTGAAAGTTAATCGAAGAAAATGGACTAAACTTATAATTATTGAATATGCTGAATTTTGTTAATTTTTTTTTGTTTCAGTTAATATATAAACCTTCTCCTTATATTTTTTAAATTCACGTTGTCTATTGAACTTTTAACAAAAATAAATAAATATTAGCTGTTGTATCAATAACTACAAACATAGGGCGGGGCTCCAAAATATGTATACAACCAGGAATAAGGCTTCGGTTGACCCATTCTTTTCCCATTTCCGATATATATATATATATATTGTATTACTTTATTTATGTTATACAATTGTATGATGGTTTTGGTATAAAATTTGCATGAAGTGAGTGCAGTTGTTGATTTTTGGTATGAAAAAATGGTCGTGTTTCCAGCTCATTCGTTCTCAGATTTGATTGGTAATTTGTGGTCTTTATATATACATAATATATGGTTTATATTATTCTCAGGATACTCATTCTTTGAAAAAAAAGCAGCTACCTCGGATATTATAGTTGGTTTTCTTCGATTTACTAACTTCTACGGGTTTTACTGACTTGCTGGAACACATGTTTGCACAACCTGTCATTGTATAATTTGTACAAATGTTTGTATTCTATTTTTATATTTGAAAGTTGTTTTGCTTTTCACTTTTCATCTCATTTTTTCTCTTTCTTATTAAAGAGGCCTGAATATGAGGCACAAAATAGTTTTTGAATTCTGAATGCCATGATGGTTTTGGTGCACTGTTTGCCTGTAGCAAGAACGAGTAATAGCTTTTGACTTCCAAATTGGTCATGTATATATAGGTTGAGCGGCAAAAACTGTATTGGCAGCTAGAAAAGAGCACAAAAATTTATACAAAATATAGAAAATAGAAGATGAAACATGCTGTAAAGAAATCTGAATAATATGATAGAAATTAGAAAATAAAAAATATATGTAACTGACATAGATAAATCTATTATACCATTCTGAAGAAGAAAGCGATTTCAAGGAATGTGTAGAACCAAGATATTTATTAGAGAAATATGCTGGCAGAGATTGATAACCATGGATTATTAATATCATAAAAAAAGATGGAAAGAAAAAAACAAAAAGTTAGAACATTTTTACATGAATACTTTTTAATAATGGACATTTGTGAAGAAAGGCGTCACTCGTAATATTCATTAATACAATATGAAACAATTTCATTTGATTATTTGTTACATAAATGGAATATGAAAATTTTAAAAGTGCTTTTATTCAACTTGCAGAGTTAGTAATTTTTTTAAAATGTATATTTATTGCATAAGAGTGAACTGTCACAAAACTAAAGTAGGATGTAAAAGATAATAAATATATTAATTTTAATGGGCTGGGGTGATGTAGAGGGTACTGTTACGCCTCGGCCTATACTAGGCCAATAGCGGCTCCAAGAAGAGGAGCACTTTTAGAATCATTCAAACCCTTTAATTTTTATTTACAAGCACTATAAAAATATACAAATACCGAACACTGGGTTATTATACAAAGAAATGGAAATTAAAAATATAAATTTGATCACAAGTGCACGATTAAATCACCAGTTCACTCCAAGGTCAGTTCTGAAACCAAGACGAATCTCAAACACATGGTCTGCGGCAGACCTTAATTATCACATGGCGGGATACACGAAACCACAACAGCCTCACTTTGTAAACAGGCTGGAAACTCCGAAAGAGAAAGAGAAAATAAAAACAACACTTTTTGTCGACTATACAACTGTCTCCTTTCTTCTCCAAAAAACCTCCTTTAAGAAAATCCGTCAAGAAAGTGAGGGAGCAGCTTTCCCCATTTGCTCTTATTGGAGTAGACATTGGTTAGCTCATAGTCAATCACCCATCACAATGAAACAACTCATGGTGTAGCCCATATTCCGTCTGTAATTGTTTCGAGCCGTGAAGGTCTCACAGACAATCGCTAATTTCATGAATCTCATTATAATGACAATAAATAAAGGCTTTCAGATTTGGTGACAGGTTGTACTTATTAGTGAAAAATTTAATTGCATGTAATCACAATACTGCTTGTCTGCTGTTAAAATTGATTGATGGGTTGTTTTTATGTACTTATTAAATATAAATTCCTCTCTCCTGAAAATGAAAAGCCAAAAACTTTTCCAATGAGAAAAAATGCTACATTACACATAAAATTTAGAATTTAATGTAAGAACAAATCGCATTATAGCAATCTTGAAAAATAAAAAAAAAGTTATAGAATTCCAAAGGAGTTTCGTTTCTTGGAAAATATCAGTTTCACTTTGAAATAATATTGTTTTTTTGCTTTCACCAAACGATCCTTTAGAACAATTTTACATTTTTGATTATTAGCTAGAGAAAGAAATTTAAATAAATATTTTTGTATAAAAAGGTCGTGAAAGGAATTTAAATAAACCAATAAGAATAGCTCGCGAAAAGAAAAATTAAAAAAAAAACCAATAAGAAACGTTGAAATGTGTCAAGGACACGGAAAAAAATTGATAAAGGAAATGAAAAACTAAACGATAAGGTCTCGAAAATAAATTTACAGCATTTTCAAGAAACATTAATTGTATACACATGAGCAAATTTTTTTCTGTCTTTTCTATATTACGGGGGTTAAATATTATAAAACTTAAAAAACTGAATAAACGTTGAAAGTTTCTACGTGATAAAATAATGAATTTTATAAAGATATTTTATTAGGTACTAAAAATTTTGTATTTTATGATTTTCCCATTATATTTATACTAAATATTTAAGAGAGTCAAAAAGTAAAAAAAAATATAATAATAATTAAAAAAAGCATTTTATTCCTTTTCTTTTTAGCTCCAACACAGGGAAAAATATTTTTGTATCTTTGTGCAAAGCTTGAAAAAAATAATAATGTAGCAGATACAAAGGATAAAATCTCCGTATTTCTTACAGATGCTTATCTGCTTTAACAAAGTTCGGCAGACGATTCCGCATTTTAAAGGTATGCAGAGCACAAATTTAAATTTCGTTAAGGAAAAGCACAACCTTATTGTTTCAAAACATTACCCTAACCGCTAATACTATCTCGTTCGTGAGAGGGCTCACAGTGAGCTGACGCTTCTGTTTCTTTGACGGTGCTTTCTTCGCATCGCTGTCCGCGAAGAAAGTCTTGCGTAAATAGTTGGTCGTTGCGTTGGAAAAAGAGATACGCGCCTGTGCTTATCCTGTGGAATAAAATATGATGGATGATGCTAGTGATGTCTGCGAGCTGCAGCGATCCCAGTCTCTGCCAGCAATTCACTTTCGTTCATTTAATAACGGGAGATTGTAGCCGACCCCAGAAGAAGAAAGTTGCTCACATGAAACTCCCGGTGAAAGAAAGTTGCTCTTATGTAACACCCGGTGAAGAAAGTTGCTCATATGTAACTGCCGGTGAAGGAAGTTGTTCATATGAAACTCCCGGTGAAGAAAGTTGCTCACATGAAGCTCCTGGTGAAGAAAGCGTAATTGATTCACCTGCTCAAAAGAAGCGTTGGTGGTTTCGACGATCTTCAGCTGGAAAGACTGGCTCTGCCGATAGCGGCAGATCGGCTCCTTTTACCCTACAACAGACCGAGTCGGCACTCCGGCCAGGAATCGGACGGATCGGGCCGAACCAGGCGGATGGCGGCACGTTTTGGTTTTTGTTTACATGCCATTATTATATCAACATTTGTATAACTATTATAGATAAATGTAATAAAGGGATGAAAAACTCCCAATGGTCTAGTCCAGGGGGTCGGCAACCCGCGGCTCGCGAGCCACATGCGGCTCTTTGGATGTGAAGCTGCGGCTCTTTGGATCCATAAGCAAATATTATTTATTTTATGAAAAAAAAAAAAAGCATTTAAAAATCGTTCTGAATCGATTAACGAGGATTGGCACCGATTCTATCTCTCAGCCACTTGTACTCGCTTTTCACCGCACTCAAAGAAACAAAGTTTTATGATTATGTTTCTCATTCCAATAACCAGGTCCTCAAAGATCTTCAAAATTTTGATTATGATATTTCTCTTCTCACCAGCCTCAAGCTCCCACGATGCGTATTAATAAATAATGCGCTTGCTATTAGTTTCTTCCCAGAAAACCGATGGTTACTTTCCCCCTCGGCTCCGTTTTCAAGATCAAAGGTTATTTTCGCCTTGGCTCTGGTGGACTGAAACGATGGTTTCGGTTTCTTACCAGATTCTCTCTCTCTCTCGCACCTCGCGTGATTTTTATTTTGTGCCATGAAAACATGTGCCATGAAGACAATAAGATCGATTTAAATAAAATCGTTTCAATAGCAACTGATGGAGCCAGAAGTATGACAGGAAAAAATAAAGGGGCAATAACGATTCTTCAGAGCAAAATAAACCACGAAATTCTTACGTTTCACTGCATAATACACCAAGAAGCGCTTTCTGTCCAAACATTTCCGGCCAAAATAGTTGAGGTTCATGAATTTGGTAATCAAGATTGTTAACAGCATCTTGTCAAAAGCACTCTACTATCGTCAGTTTAAAGAATTCTTAAAACTGCAAGGAAAGGGAAACCCAGCCTATGTTTTGGTAGAAGAATTGGTTTGTTTTGAAGAAAAATTAATTCTTTTTTGCAAAAGATATTAAGAGCGGTAAATTACTTCATTTTCAATTTCTAAAGCAATATCGTGATAAAACTAGCGCAACTGTTGACAGGTAGGTACTTCAGCACAGTTATAAAAAAAATTAAAGATGAATTTGCTGACAGATTTGAGCAATTCAAAACCAACAAAACCACTCTAGCATTCATAGTAAATCTTCTCAACACAAATAGTAACGAAATCCAAATTGAGCCATTTGGAATTGATACTGGATCTCTAGAAATGCAATAGATCGATTTAAAAAAAGTAAAAGCTTTGTGGAGTGGAGAATTTTCAGAGTTGAAAAGCAAGTTGGAAGAGTTGGAGGTCCAGAAATGTATGTACGTAACGCAACAAAAGTGGACAACTTTAAAAGAAATGCCGCGTGTTGAGGCACTTATATTCGACGCATGGAATAGTCTTCCAGATTGCTACAGTGATTTGAAGAAGTTGGCATTTGGAGTACTGACTATCTTTGGATCGACATATTCGTGCGAGCAAGCGTTCTCTTGCATGAATATAATTAAAAGTAATTTAAGAAGCCAACTAACAAATGAAAATTTAGAGTCGCGTTTGAAACTTAAAGAACAAGTTATGAGCCAAATTTATCCAAACTTTCTAAAACCATGCAAAGCCAATGCTCCCATTGAATATGTTTGCTCAAATGTATGTTATTGTTTTTTTTTTTAAGTACAAATTACATTGTTTAATAAAGTTTAAATTTTCTACTTGAATAACCATGCAAAGCCATCGCTCCCATTGAATTTGTTTGTTCAATTGTTTGTTAAATTACAAATTACAGTTAGTGTTGTAAGTAAATGTTTAATTTTTTTAATTTTTACTTAAATAATAAGTAATTATCTAATAATGAATAAATAGAATGACATAATGAATAAATAGATATTTTTTTCTTATGAATAAATAGATTTTTTTTTTTTTAAAAAACTTTATTTATGCGAGTATTAACAGGTGGGCTAGTATTATTAAATCGGCGCTACTGGTATTAAATTCATATGATTTTTAGTTAGCTCTAACCTTCAAAAGACACGTGTATAAATGTGACAGCTGTTTGCAATATTAGTATGTGAGTTATATCATTTTTTAGGGAAGCAACTTTTTGTTAGTTTGAAAAAATGGATAAAAAGGAATTTCGTGGGTTAATAAAGCATTGCTGTTTGGCGAAAAATAAATACTATTGAAGTCAAGGCTTTGCTCGATAAACATTATTCGGACTTTTCACCAGGAAAATCAACCGTAGAGAAGTGGTTTGCTAAATTTAAACAAGGCGAAATGAGCACCGAGGACGATGCAGGCAGTGGACACCCCAAAGAGGCTGTTACCGACGAAAACATCAAAAAAGTCCACAAACAATTTCTGATAACCGTAAAGTGAAGTTGATTGAGATAGTTGAGACCCTAAAGATATCAAAGGAACGTGTTGGACATAACGTGAATGAATATTTGGATATGCGAAAGCTCTGTTCAAAGTGGGTGCAACGCGAGCTCACAATCGACCCAAAACAACAACGAATGGATAATTCTAAGCAGTGTTTGGAGCTGTTCAATCGTAATAAACCCGAATTTTTGCGTCGATATGTGACAATGGATGAAACATGGCTCCATCATTTCACACCGGAGTCCAATCGACAGTCAGCCGAGTGGACTGCACGTGATGAACACTAAAAATGCTATAACTCACATACTAATAGTGCAACAGCTATCAAATTTATGCACGTGTCTTTTGAAGGTTTGGGCTAACTAAAAATCGTATGGATTTAATACTAGTAGCGCCATCTATGTGTCAGCCAACAATCTTTTCAGCCCAACGGTTATTTATTGTTGGCAAGAAAAAAAATGTGTGGCTCTTTAAAACTTTGAAATTTTGTAAATTGTCATTTTTGGCTTTCTTCCGACTCAAAAGGTTGCCGACCCCCTGGTCTAGTCCCTTGACTGTCCAGATTTTTCTGGCTTTCACCGAGCTAGTCTTTTTTTGTTTAAATGGTGGCATTTTGTTATTAAACATTTCAAAAAAAAAAAAATGATTTTGTTTACGTACTAGTGTAAAACATTTAATTTGTTTTGAAAAATAATACTTTGAAGCTTTTTCATGGATAAATTATAACTTTTCTCATGTAGACTCAAAAGCAGAAATGCTCAAGGTAAAATTTGTTTAGAATAGTACTGAAAAAGTCCTATATAACAGAAAATGTATGCAAAATAGAAAATTAACTGGATTACTAAGTATCACATAAAAGGTAGATAAATTAAAAATACATTTGATATTTTTGTGTTATAGGACTATAGTGTTCCGGTAGGACTTTTAGAGATAACTTCTCTGCCATCCATCTTTCTGGTTTCTGTTAGCAGTGACTGCAATGATGTCTCCAGCGTATTTGAGCTTGGGTCTTCTGCAAACGGCGTTCATTGCCACTAATCCCGAAGTAGGTCTGAAATGTTAATCGATATGAAAAAATTTAAAAATTACATTTTAAGTAGTTTTATCATATATATATATAGTTTTAATTGTATGTCCTCACCTTCAATGCACTTAAAAATGTATCCTCCTTATTGTATTTCTAGCATGTGCTAATATTCACAATTATTTTAAATTAAAGATAACTGAAGATGACAGTGGACTTTAAATTTGACTTAAAATTTTTAATTTAAATATTTTTATTATATTGTAGAATTTTTCTTATATAAACCAATTAAAAATGTTTCCCTAACTGGTTAAACTATGAAGATCAACTTTTTTATATTTTATTCAAAACCATTAAAATAATTCATGCCCAAAATTTCAATTTTTTAAAAATAAAATTTGTGTTTGAATTATTAATTACTATTATACAAACAACTTGCAGCTGACAATTGCAGATATGATTTTCTTTTTTTTACTTAATTATTCAATTTTGGAACTGAAATATTGCTCAAAATTGAATAAGTGAAAGGAGCAAAAAAATCGCATCTGTTGAAAGGTATTGCATATAGATTATTTACCTTTAAGACAACTAATGTGTCAATACTGATAATTTCATCCCATGCCACATCGCGCTGTCATAGAAAAAATTCGAAAATAGAGAATCAAAACATTGAAAGGAAGAAATTCCTTATTAGTAAGTTTTCAATGATATTTTCATATTTCATAAAGTCATAATATCTATATAATAAATATAAAGCATTAATTGCATTTCTCGAAATTTTAAATTAATAAATTAGTTTTGAACGATCTTATTTTTAGAAAATTCTGAAAATAACAACAACAAATAACTTCTAAGAAACACATATGTTTAATTTTATTTAATACACATAAAATTAAAAATAAAAGCAGCTTCAAAACTTGGAATAAAATACTTTAATTTAAATAACAGATTCATTAGTGCAACATACATTTTTATTTAATTGACTGAATATTAAAAGAATGTCGCACCTAAAGCGTCAAACTTGAGCATTTTAGTGAAAAAGAACCAACAATCTTTCCGACGTGTTATGGAAGAGTTGGTTTTTCTCCAATTTTGATTATCTATTATTTAAGACAGAGGTGGCCCACCCGCGGCCCGCGAGCAGCATGCGGCCCTCGTTGGATATTTTCCGGCCGGGGCGATTTATCACACTTTTATAAAATATATTTATTTTATGGTGGCCAAAGTAGTGAAAACCAATGTGTTAAGAAAATACATTTTGTGAGCATTCATTTATCCAAAAATTAATTGTAGAAATTATGAGAAAAAAGGAACTTTCATTTTAAAATAACATTATTGCTAATATATGACAGATATTGCATGTTTTATTGATGAGTTTACAGTTATGAGTTCGCAGAATAATTAAATTACATTCTGCGAACTCAGGATGCAAGTGCATCTTGGAACATCTAATATAACAGGTTCTATGTTTCATTTGAAGTGACCTCAACAACGTAGTGGCCATCCCTAGATACCCCTAGTTGATTGCTGATAGCAGAACAGACCAGACTCTTAGTTTTTTTTTTTTCGAAAATGAAATAGACCCAAACAAAACACGCTGAAACATAAATGACGCAACACAATTACGATGTGCAAATATCTAAATTGAGATCTCTTTGCAAAAGCTAAGTGAAAGAGTGTAGAAACAAATATCGCTATGTAAAATAAATATTTTTTTTTTTAATGATTTCCTTTTTCTTTTATTTAGTTCATATTTATACATTGCATTTTGAGTGTTCTATATTTCTTTACAATATGCGTTTAGTATCATTATTATAATATTATCTGTGATTACATGTAAGAATAATAGTAAACACAATAATAATAGCTCATTAAGTTTCAATTTTTCACTCCAAAAAATGTCTATGGTGGGTCTAAATCTAATAGGAGGATATAAAATATTATATGCGGCCCTCAGAGTTAGAATGCATTTCCAAAGTGGTCAGCAAGATCATTTAGGTTGGCCACCCCTGATTTGTGAAGTGATTGTCAGATATTTTTCCGGTGGAGAACATGTAAATAAAAGTGGGGATTAAAGAAGAGCTTTCTGATATAATTATGAGATTATGGTAATATGATAATCATATGGCAGAATATATATACATACAAACAACTATCAATAACATGCTTAAAAATATAAGGTAACATGAGCATTCTAGCAGTTAATAATATAATATTATTTTATTATTTCCCAAATATAATTGCAATGTATTATTTCTCAATGTATTGTTAATTGCAATGTATTATTAGATGATAGTAAGATGAAAAACGTCAAACTTTTTAAAGAGATTGACATACTGTTTTTTAACCTTCGGACAGTTACGACACAATTTCGTAGCTCCTATTCTATTTATATTTAGCTGATTTTGAGGTAATCAAGCCTGTTTTATCCCTTTAAAATTAGATTTTAAATGTTTTCTATCTCAATTTATCAATGAAAGTACCAGGTACTAAGAAGGATTGTTAATTTTTTTCTAAAGAAACAAATAAGGTGAGAAGGGCGATAATATAAATAGGATATACGAAAATAATATAGAAACCTAGTATTCCACAACATCCTTCTGTAATTTTCATATTCTAACCCAAAGTGAATGATGACTTCATTGCCCCACAGAATAATAAACGGAGCAATTACAGAGCCTCTCATAAATTATAGATTGTTTAATTGCAATAAATTATTTCAATATTTTTCATTACTATTACTAAAAACCACCTACATCACCGGCTATTTCAGTGTAGTATAGTGATGAAATTTTTCATTTTTTTATTATTTTTATTCTCCCCTATTTTCGAATTCAGAAAAACTAAATCGAATATTTTATATCTTTTTAAAATGTACGTAATGATAAAATGTTTTAAAACAATAAATAGTTTTTAATTCCTCATTTGCAACATAATAATATTTTATGTTAAACACCATAAAATATTTCACTGAGGCCTTACAATTCTGTGATTTGTAACAATAATGGGCTAATCTGCTTGTTTCCAGAAATTAGAAATCACTGAAAAAAATAATAATTAATAATAATTGTTTTAAAATATTAGTTTTTAATTCCACGTTACAACATAATTTTATGTTAAACGCCATTAAATATTTCACGGAGGCCTTGCAATGCTGGGATTGATTACAATGATGGGCTAATCTGCTTGTTTCAAGACATTAGAAATTACGGAAAAAAATAATAATTACGACATACAGATAAAAACATTGCTCTTTTTACAATAATTCGTTATCATCTATTTTAAAATGGGACCGACTTATTCCATTTCAGTGACTAAGCCACAACACTCTCTTAAATAGGAAGAAAGGAAGAGATGATATACTTACCTTATCTTGATGTACTTACCTTATACTTAAATTATTAGATATCATGTGCAAGTTATTCCTAAGGAGAAAGCAGCAATTGTTTCTCTTGAATTTATTAAATACTCTTGAGTAGGAAACTGGCAATTTTAGGATTCTTTGCTTTAGCCCATAAATTCGCGAAGTTTAAAGAAAACACCAAGATGATTAATGATGAGTAGAAAATCAAAGCTTTGCAGTTTCATTGGAGGAGGGGGAGGGGAGGTAAATGGACTTTTAAATATAATGAATGCATTTTAATAGAATATGCATATCTTTCATAAGGATGTTATTTTGGATGTTTAAAAAATAATTAAAAATATTATGAAAAACTTTTAAATAATGAGAATAAAGTTAAATAAATATTAAAAAGATAAATATATTTTTTTCATCATGCTAAAAATAATAAGCACTAGAGATCAAAATGAATCTTATCATCTACTTATCTATGAAATCTTATTATTATTTATCTAAAAGAAATATTATCAAAGATTTCATATTTTTAAAGACTACTAATATATCTTTAAAAACCAGCTTTCTATTCATGGTTACTTTCGCATAAATATAAGAAATAACGTGTGCTCTTTTCCGTAATAATATAATGCATTTTAAGTTATCCATTCGGTGTATGTGGTGTGTGTGTAAAAGAGGGTTACCATGGTGACACAGCTACTCTCTTACAAGATGAATATGACAGCCAAGAGAAAAGAAAATATTTCACATATATGTCGAATATATATTTTTTGCACGATCTATTTATAAAAAATAACTACATTGAATGCACATAACAGGTGGGCTGAAATATTCGTAGACTGACACATGTATGGCGCTACTAGTATTAAATCCATATTATTTTTTGTTAGCCCTAACCTTCAAAAGACACGTGTATAAATTTAACAGCTGTTGCACTATTAGTATGTGAGTTATAGCATTTTCAGTAAAGTTATACCATTTTTAGTGTTTATCACGGGCAGTCCACTCGGCTGACTGTCGATTGGACTCCGAGCCATGTTTCATCCATTGTCACATATCGACATAAAAATTAGGGTTTATTATGATTGAACAGCTCCAAACACTTTACTTGTTGTTTTTGGTCGATTGTGAGCTCGCGCGGCACCCGCTTTGAACAGTGCTGTCTCATATCCAACAATTCATTCACGATATGTTCCTTTAATTAACACGTTCCTTGATTTCTTTAGATGATTTGATGATTTTTGATGATTTGTTCCTTTATTTAACACGTTCCTTTGATATCTTTAGGGTCTCAGCTATTTCAATCAACTTCACTTTACGGTTATCAGAAATTATTTTGTGGACTTTTTTGATGTTTTCGTCGGTAACAGCCTCTTTGGGGCGTCCACTACCCTCGGTGCTCCTTTCGCCTCGTTTAAATTTAGTAAACCACTTCTGTACGGTTGATTTTCCTGGTGCAAAGTCCGAATAATGTTTATCAAGCCAAGTCTTGGCTTCAATAGTATTTTTTCGCCAAAAATACAATGCTTTATTAACACACAAAATTCCTTTTTTTATCCATTTTTCAAACTAACAAAAGTTGCTTCACTAAAAATTTTATAACTCACATAGCTGTCAAATTTATACACGTGCCTTTTGAAGGTTAGGGCTAACTAAAATTTATATACGGATTTAATACTAGTAAAGCCATCTATGTGTCAGCCTACGAGCATGTTTTATGTTTATGTCTATGTTTCATCCCACCTGTTATATTAAGAATATACAATTTATAATAAGGATATATTATCTACTATTAATATTGGTACATTACAGTAAATAAATAAATTATATTCAAATCTTACTATAACTTTATATAGTCATCTGATATAAATTTGGAATATTTATATAATTCAGTTTTTAATTCAGTGTATGCGTCCTAAAATAGGGTTGGCATATTAGAATAGGCGTTTTATTAGGAGTTCAACATCATTCTATTAACATGATTTTAATATTAAACTGTTCATGCAAGAAAAAAAAATTAAAAAAATATTTAAAAACCTAATTTTTTGTATTGTGTATTGCACGTAAGTAGTTAACAGAATATGTTGGGAAATATCTTTTTGTAATCAGCAAATTTATCAGAGATATTATTTTTATTTGAATTATTTTAATATTTATGAAAAAAGTGGATAGATTTTGGAATGGATTCTTAAATAGTGCTAATAAATAGCACTTATAAAGGAATCATTAATTAATAAAATTAAATTAAATTACTTTGAAAGTTTTGATAGAAAAAAAAATGGAAGAATAAAAAAATTTTAATACCTACAAAATGCTTAAAAAAATACCTTCAATGTACAAAATTTTTAAAATAATCTTAAAACTATTTTAGGTGAAACATCCATTATAACATTTTCTAATCAGTATTTCCACCTTTCAGCGTTAAAATAAAAATAACATATAGATATTTATTAAAAATACTTCAAAATATGCATATATATGCTTCTATATATATGCTTCTATATATATATGCTTCTATATATAGATAGTTACATTTATATAAACTGCAGGACATCCTACCTAAATGCAAAAATGTCAGAAATAAAAACCTAAATTTCGACTTGATAAATATACCAACAAATTTTGCTTTATTTATGTGTGTCGTTAGAACTTTCTTTATCATTTATATTTTTAAAAATCCTGCAAAAATCTTCCATTATATTTTTATTCCACTAACTTTGATATCTACCTTCAATTTTTTTTTTTCTATATTGTCTTCTTTTTATCCCTCGAAATACAAAAATTGTAATTTAACACCTAATAGACACTCTCTAATCCAAGGGTAGCCAACCCAATGATATTGTTGGCCACTTTGGCCAATTGTAGCCGCACATAAATTAATTATATATGCCTATATTATATTTAGACCCACTATAGACATTTTTTGGAGTGAAAAAACTGAAGCATAATAGGTTATTATTATTGTGTTTTAGTTTTATTCTTACATGTAAACATGGATACTATAATAATAATGATACTCAACGCATTGTAAAGAAATAAAATAATAACACTAAAAATGGAACACAAAAAAATATATAAATATAAGAAATAAATATATAAAAAAAAAAAAAAAGAAATAATAAAAATATTTTTAAAATAATAAAAATATATATAAAAATGAAATAATTTTAAAAATATTTATCTTACTAGGACGATATTTGTTTTCCCCTCTTCTTAGCTTTTGCAAATCGATCTTAATTTGGGTAGTGTCAGTAATGTTTGACATTTGTTGAGTTGCGTCAATTTCATTTTTAGAAAAGGTGCAAGTTTGCAGGTGTGTGTAAGTGCAGGTATGTTGAACCGAAAGCGCCAACAACTTTTTGTGCCAGATTTCTCAAATCGGTAAAGTTCTCTCTTTGTGAAGTAAGTTTTTAAAAAATCTATTTTTGATTGTGATGTTTCAAAAATGTGTTTTAATTCTCATTGCACATTTCAAGCCAACCAGTTACATTTGGAGATATTCTAGGGCCAACTCGATTTCAACTTGAAAGGGTGAATATATTTCAAAAAGTTTTGTTGTGTCTGTTCAATTTAATTACTGAATTGGCTTTTAAAAGCCTATATTCGCAAGAATATTTGTTTAGTATATGGGTGCATAAATAACGTATTTTTTTAGTATATTGGTTTTCACTACTTTGGCCATTATTAAATAAATATATGTTGTAAAAGTGTGATTAACCTCATGGGCCTGAAAAATGTTCAGGGCTGGCAGTGGGTTGGCAACCCTACTCTAATCAAATACTCTCACTATTCTTATAGCACCACTTGATCATTGCACCTATTGAACGGGATTTGTCAATGAATCGAGTTTTTCTTGTTTAAACATGAAGTATTTTCCTCCCTTTGCAAGATACACTGGCCTCCAAAAGTTAAGGAACAGCGTGTTTCTCGAAGATCCCCTGCTAAAATAAATAATAGTACCACTTTATTTATAGTTATAAATGATAAAAATGAACTTATGCAAAATTTATGCAAAAACGATTACTACCCCCTTTTTTATAGAAAAGGGCAGGTATATATGAGTGAGAAAAATATGCAAAAATATCAGGATTTCGTAATTACGCTTGTAACTTTTATTGATTTACAACTTTTGTTTGCAGATTCGTTGACAATAGGCAGTGGGTCCCGCAATGTCTGAGAGAATTTTTACCCGATTCGTTAAGGTGGCAGGCTGTCCGATGGATGGAAATGAGGTTGTCCCAGGCTGATGTTGCAAGGCGTCTTAATGTGTCTCGCAGTGTGGTCCACCGTCTCTGAATCAATATCAAATCGAAGCTTCTGTGTCCAGAAGAGATGTTCCAGGTCGACCACGACCCACAACACCTGCAGAAGACCATTTTTATAGCTCTTTTTCGGCCCGAAGGAGAAGAAGCATTTTTGTGCCCGCAACTTGTAGTATCGCCACTGTAGCATCAAGGAGAAGAATATCAGCTAGTACGGTGCGAAGGCGTCTTCACAATTCAGGTCCCCGGTGCAAGGCGATCAGTTGCGCCAGCCCCCGTCGACGGACGACAGAGAAGTGACCGCTTATCTTGGGCAAGAGAACACATTTCTGGACCAGACAGCGATGGGCTCCTGTATTCTTTTTTACAGACGAGTCCAGATTCATACTGAGAGCGATTCAGGACGTCTGTTGATCTGGAAGGAACAAAGCACCAGATACCATCGATCGAACACTGCTGAAAAACACAGTTACCGAGGTGGTAAATAATGGTTTGGCATCATCTCACTCTGTGGTCACACTGACCTGCATGTGTTCCAGGGAGGAGCTATGACTGGTTTCTCAGATATTGGGATGAGATCTTGATCCATATGTCTGCCCATATGCCGGTGCAAATGACAATTTTTCATTCTGATGGATTATAATGTAGAAGTAGTTGTTGAGGAATATCTTGAGGGTCTTGGTTTGGAGCGAATGGAAAGTAGCCCTTTGGCTCAATCTCCAGACCTGAATTCGATATAGCATCTTTTTTGAGACTATCTTGTTAGACAGATTGCTGCTTTAAGTCCCCTCCTCCAAGGTCTTTAGGAGAATTGGAACAAAGCTTACTCCCCTGTCTGGTCTTCGCTTCCCAATTTGCAACTTCCTGACAACTTAATTGACAACAGGGAAAGTCGACGCCGCCAATGCATTCAAGCTAAGGGAGGGCATAACCCTTTTATTAAAACTAATTTTTGTTATGTTTCTATGGAATTTTACCACATAAAGCTGTGATTATTATTTTCTCAAGAATGGACTTTTCAAGAGAGTTTGCTTTTTTTTTTTTTTTTTTTGTAAATAATTGTGTGTTTTTCTTATGTAAACTTCTTGTTGCAGTCATAGATAACTGTTTTCTGCTCATGTAATCCAAATTCTGGTGTTTCTACATTCATTCATTTGCAAATTAGCAAAAAATCGGTTGATCCTTACCTTTTGGAGGCCAGTATGTCAGTTATTATTTTGATCTTCAGTGCATTATATGTCTCTTTTGTCTACACTAATTAACACTCTTTTATTGTAATGCTGTTAAAACTCTTTTATTACTCTGAATTGTAAGAGGATAGAGAGAGAAGAGAGATTGTATTCTTAGACATTGTTTTTTTGTCTGTAGTACAATTCAGTGTATATTTTGTATATTTGTGCCCTCTGTAGTAAAGGTTCTTTCTCTGTAATCGTGTATGTTTCAAGTTCCGTAGATGTCAGATTAGATTAATTTCTCTATATTTTCTATATTGTTTTATACAAACTCTTTCTTATTTTATATTGAACTTTGAATTTTGTTGTAATGCTTGTTCTTGCATCGTTTTTCATGCTGTTAATAATCATCATAATAATCATTTATTTGAAAAGGATTTGATTATAGATTTGCGCACTATGATAAATAATAATGCCAAAAAGGCATAATCACGAATGACCTTGAGAAATTTGCTATCAATATAAAACATGTGTTATGAGTCCATTAGTTTTTTTGATATATTGAGTTTAATTGCTATAACATGCATGCAATGAAGTCAAATGAAAATGGCTAGTTTTAAGAAAAATAAGTTTCAATAAAATGATTTTTGCATTCCAAAATTACTTTTTTTTAAAATAGAATTCAAATCCACACTTTCATATTGTTTGATTAAAGAAATTCTTTTTCACATACACTGAATACAATCAAATAATAAAATACAATTTTTAGAAAATTAATTTTTAAATCATGTTTCACAGTCTTTTATTTCTCATCTCTAATTTCATAAATTTAACGTGTAGTGATGTGATGTATTAAACCCAAACTTACCACTAATTAGCTGCTTATAATCGAAAGTTTATTCGCAAATTTTTCATAAGCAAATTACGTTGATGAAAAAAAGATGTTTTTAAATGATTTCGATTAGAATACGTCATGTGTTTATAGGATATTTTCTAAAGATAAAAAACGAGTAATTTTTTTCAAAATTTTAATGGATGTTATTAGAATTTACAATGTAGAATTAATTAATCCCCTCATACAATATGTGTTTCATTGGAAAAATTACTGTGTTGAGGCATTATTCGAAATATAAAGATTGCTAGCTGAAATTAAAAAATAATAATAATATTCAATGTATAAATAAAATTTTAAAAATAAACGAATTCCGGGAGTTACCTTCAATGGCATTAGCATTGTTAGTAAAAGTTCAACAGAAGAATTCATCTAAGAGTGTAAGATTTTCAGACCATTTATTATTTATCAAAATGAAATATCAACTATCACATATATTAAAATGAAAATATCAACTGTTAAATTTATTTTAATCTTTGTTGACAGATAATAAAATTCCATTCTTAAAAAACTTTTACGTCCTCAATGTAAGTAAAAGTTTGTTTTAAAACTAAATGTAAGAAAGATGGAAAGCTTCAATTTTATATAAAGTTTTGATCCAGACGATTTGAAGTATGAAATAATTTAAATTTTGTTTCATATATGCATTATTATTAAAAAAAATGTGTAAGAAAATGTATTTCTGAAGAATCCAAACTAAAAAAAATATTGTTAAAAATATTAAATAGTACTTGTGCACAATCAGTTGAAATGGAGTCTATATTCGTAAACAAATGCTATTTGTACTTACAGATATATTTAAAAAAACTGTACATCAAAAAAGAGATAATATAAAAATACGCAAAAATAAAAATAAAATTTAATTCAAAAATTTTGAAATAAATTTTTTAACTGTACTAGATGTTTTCACTTTGCTTCGTTTTTAAGCATTGCATTTAATTGATGCATCATTAAAAAAATTTATTTGTTATCATCTTTTTTAAGTTGCCAAAAATAAATATGTTGGAAATGAGGATCTTGGAATTTTTTTCTTTCCGAGAGTTCATTGTATTTTCCAAAAATTGGGAAGAATTAGAAGTGAGATCATTTTGTTCAACAGCTTAAAGTCAGAAGTTTACACGTTGAATCTTTATTAGAAACGGTGAAAATTGTTTCACAATTTTTGGGATATTTGTTCTAAAGTGCGTCTTTTAACTGAACACATTTCACCGCTTGCTGTTTCACATGATTCAATCAATACTGACCTCTCAAATAATGTTAGTATGCGCGTTCATTGAAGAGGAAATCAAAAAGTGTTTAAGTGTTTCAAATTTTAAAAAAATATTTTTTCATGTCACATATATTAAAAAAATTCACATACGAAAGAAAACAAATGTTTTAAAGAAAATATTTTTGAAATCAATCTTTCCAACCTTTGTAATTAATTGTGAGCTATTATAAATACGTCACAACTAATAGTGTTTTTTTTAATGCATCTCGCAAAGACTTAGTCCGTGATCTTTTTATGCCATAAGGGCTGCACCGACGTTACTCGTTTAATGCAACCCAGGGGTCTCATGTAACTTGAAGATAAGCTACGGACGCGGAGTCACAATGCCCCCACAATGCTCTACGATCTTATTAGACAGGGACCTACGGTTTAAAGTGTATTTCAAACCACTACAAACCAACATCCATGGCACCACCGGGACTCGAACCCGAAACCTGTGGTACCGAGTGACAGACGGCCATCATGCCCCACTAAGTGTGCAAAAGGTGTAAAATAAGAACAATGAATGTAGCAAAAAGACTACAGCAAACTCTAATGTAACTTAGTAGAAACGTTTCATTTCGGAAAAAGTTGGCAGTACATTTACTAATTGCTTCTGAACTCCATCTTTATTGCTATTTTTCACTAAATAGGTAAATAAATAAATAAAAATAATAAATAAAATAAAATAAATAAATAAATAAAATAAAATAAATAAATAAATAAAAATAATAAATAAAATAAAATAAATAAATAAAATCAAAAATAATATATAAATTTAAAAAAATATATAAATTTAAAAGAAATATATAAATTTAAAAAAAAAAAAAAAAAAATTAAAATTAAAAAAAAAAAAATTGAATCCTTCATCCAGGAATCAAAGCAACCATTCAGGAAATCGTAGCTAAATCCCTGTTCCTGATCCTGACAATTCAGATGGCCCATTCATGTCTCTTTCTCCATTGCACAGAGGTTAAAAACGACCATGTTGTTTATTTCCTCTTTGCCATCCCTTGCTAAGAAACGTGAAAACGTATTTTGCTAGCAGAAAAATGTATCCTTTCTTTCAGTTACTTTCCGTAGAGATTTGTTGTAAATATTGTCCTTCATTTGATAGCCCAGAAATTAAATCAGTCTTATAAAGATAACCTGATGAATATGAAAACAAAGCCCAAAAAGATTTCGCGCATTAGAGGTTAACCTAATATTTCTTGCCCAAGTTCAAGCTTTAAACAAGTAGTGGTCGCACTTTCATTTATATACATTGATTCTATTAAAAAGAAAGACAGAGAGAGAGGGGGATTTTAACGTAGTCTCTTAAAAAACTGTCAATACATTATCTTTTATTCCCTCACTTATAGCAAAATGAATATAATCCTTCACTTCGAAACTAGGAAAACTTATTTCTGAAGATTCCAGGACAGGAATAAAGTTACGCCACTTGTCTGACTCTGAAATTTAAACAGTGCATTTAAATAAAACTATGAGATAGGTATCCTAAATTATTTATGATTTATAATTATCTGTATTATTTATTATTTATAATGGTGTGTTATTTAGATTTTTACCATTATGCTCATTCCAAAGCCTTTCTACAAAACAATAAGCACTATATGGCAAAATAAAACCATGAGACTCAAGAGGAACTTGGCATGAATTATTGAAAAACAAATTCAAAAGAGAGATAAAAGAATATTATTTTTCACGAACGCTTATCCTTTTCATGGCTTATTTCCACAAGAAAAAAATAGTCTGAATTATTTTTAATATTTCTTTTAAATTTATATATTTCCTAAAAAAAAATTTGTTTGTGACTTTTTTAATTTCCGAAAGGATTTTTCTTGTTGAATCTAATAATAACAATAACATACAGAAATGTATTTACTGACTTACTTTTTGAGATAAGTTGTCGTCTCATATGAAAAAAGATATTGAATGTCATGTATATAAGTTTCATATGAAGGCACCTTGAAAAGCAAATATTTTCATGAAAATTGTATTATACCAAGATAATTCCTTCAATTCTATATATATTAATTCAATGGAACTCATCAACCGCCAATTTGAAGAAAAAAATTACTATTAATTAACTTAAATCCATGTTTGAATTTTTTTCCTTTTCAAATCACTTTTCTTCTGCATTAGATTTTCGGTTGGTTGGTACCTCAAAAATGGCAATGAAACACCTTAATTGTACTAAAACCTATCGCCTCTTCATTTACTGCCCCGAAATTAAGCTAATCCCTTACATAATTTGTCATCCTTCCTTTTTCCCCCTTCTTCCAAGTGCCGCTTTTAAAAACTATTCATTAACTCCATTAAACAGATGCATTTGAGGGCCGATTATTTCTGCAGCTGAACATTGCTTAGAGTCAAATAGTACATTCCAGAAATGAATTATGTTGGTAATGAAATAACGAATTCGATAACGATTATTATTATTGGTTTGTGCATAATTCAATCATTAAGAGGCTCAAGACCCAATCAGTCCACTAGTCTACAGAGTCGCAATCACTACACATTTCTTCCTGAAAGTCACGAGAAGATTAATGCAGTACCCCCTTTCGATGTAAGAATAAAAGGTTCGGTGTAAGTTAATCTCCAATGTTTGGTTCGCGCAGATTGGTGCTGATCTGTACTTCGAATCAAAAAGGAGTGTGGGTGTGTATCATTGCGGTTACTACAAATTAATTATTTACTTTTAGAGATGAATTTTTAGAAGTAAAATATCGATTGAGTTTATTTCTGTACGATGTTCGACGTTAGATGATTTACGTTATTTTTAGAAATGCTATGCATATTTTATTAAGTATTTTCAGTTTTAAATATATTCTTTTCTATTTTTATAACTATAAAAAAAAAGGACAATTAAATTTTCATTTTTTCCTATTTTGAAGAATTTTAATTTTTTTGTAATTCATTTTGAATTTAATTTTTTCATTCAATTTTGTTATTTTGGCTCTCTTACTTGTAATTTATAAAACTTTTTAACGTTAATAACATGTAAATTATATTTCTAATTTTGTAATAAATAAGGTTTTTTAATAATTAAAATTTCTCAGTAAATTCCTGTCATTGATAAACTTTAAGTAATGAATTACCGATATATAGTAAAAAAATCAAAATTTGCATCTGATTGTTTTTAATAGGATGTATTTAGATAATTATATTTTTATAGATTGATTAGTGATAATTTATGGAAATGAGAGATATGCATAGATTTAACGTGCTGCTTCATGAATGCCTTTATTTGCTTATACTTTTCTTTTTTAGAAAACATCCTCTTGTAAGAAACAAATTTTATTAAATATTTCATAAAACTTATTTCATAAACACTTTTAAAATTATTAACTTCATAACATGTTATTAACTTTAAAAACATGTAAATTATTTTTGTAATTTTGTAATAAATAAAGTTTTTTTAATAATTAAAATATTTCAGTAAATTCCTGTACAATAATAAAGTTTAAGGAATGAATTACCAATATATATAACAATACAAATATATATAATATTCCCATTAATTACCATTATGGTAATATTATATTAATATTAATTATATATTATTATTAATATATATTGGTCATTCTATATTAATATAATATAGAATTACCAATATATAATATTACCAATAATGAATTATTAATATAAAGTAAATCAATCAAAATTTACATCTTATCATGTGATAGTATATATTTAAATAATTCTATTTCTTTTAGATTCATTAGTGATAATTTATAATAAATGAAAGATTTGCATATATTTAACCTGCTGCTTCATAAATATCTTTATTTGCTTATACTTTTATTTTTAGAAAATATCATCTTGTATGAAACAATTTTTATTAAATATTTCAGAAAACTTAATTCATAATAATTTTTAAAATTCTTTAAAATTTTTAAAGTTAATAACTTGTAAATTATATGTAATTTTGTAATAAGCAACGTTTCTTTTTTAATTAAAATTTTTCTGTAAATTTCTGTACATTAATAAATTTTAAGAAACAAATTACCAATATATATATTAAATCATCATTAAGCTATATATACACTCAAGAGCCAAAACATTATGGCCACCTGTCAATAACGAGTTGGCCCACCTTTGGCGCGCAACACAGCTTCAACCCGCCTTGGCATGGATGCCACAAGTCCTTGGTAGATGGCCGGATACAGATTGTACCAGATGTTTAAGCAACGTTCACGCAAATCCGAGATATTGCGAATTGGTGGTCTTTGAACTCTGAGCTGCCGTCCCAGGACATCCCAAATGTACTCTATCGGATTGAGATCCGGTGAGTTAGGCAGCCAGGACATTAACTGGAATTCAGCATCATGTTCCTGAAACCACTCAAACACAATTTTAGCCTTCTGACAAGGGCGTTGTGCTGTTGGAACATTCCATTTCCAGCTGGAAAAACAAAGGCCATGTAAGGGTGCAACTGGTCCGCAATGATGTTCAGATATCCTGTAGCATTCATGGTCTGCTCTACCACAACCACGGGTCCCAGAGACGCCCAAGAGAACGTCCCCCAAAGCATAATACCGCCACCACCGGCCTGCGTATGACCTACTCTACATTGAGGGAGCAACTGTTCGCCTGGAAGACGATGTATCCTGACACGGCCATCGGCGTGATGAATGACAATCCGTGATTCATCTGACCGGGCAACTATCTCCCACTGATCCGTGGACCAGTGACGATGTTCCCGCGCCCAGCGCAGGCGTAGTTGGCGATGACGCTTGGTCAGCAAAGGCACACGAGTGGGACGTTTGCCGCGTAGCCCCATATCCAACTGTGTCCGCTGAACAGTGTGCTCCGATACTATTCTACTTGGCCCTGCATTGTATTGGGCTGTCAGCTGAGCCACTGTCTGGCTCAGGTTTTGCTTCACCATGCGAGACAGTCTCCGATTACCTTTTTCTTTGATAGCGTGTGGACGTCCAACACCATGTCGTCTACTGCTGGTTTCATCGTCATTCATCCACTTTGTTTAAGTACTAACAACTGTAGGTCGCGAACAACCCACGAGTCGTGCAGTTTCGAAATACTTGTTCCGAGCCTTCGAGCCATTACAATCTGCCCTCTATCAAAGTCCTTAGATCCAGCCTTTCCCATCATTCACAGAAGTAAGTGAAAGAATGATTCCTCAGACTGTCCAGCAGCAGTTAAATACCACTTCCACCTGATCACGTGCCTTCCACGCCATCCAGGCAAGTTCATTGCAAAATGTAGGGTGGTCATAATGTTTTGGCTCTTGAGTGTATATTAACATCTCATTAAGCTTTGATAGGACATATTGTGCTAATTATATTTTTTTAGATTGATTTGTGGTAATTTCTAATAAATGAAAGATATGCATAGATTTAACCTGCTGCTTCATAAATGTCTTTATTTCCTTATACTTTTCTTTTTTTTTAAAAGCCGCATGGTATGAAAACAGTTTTATTAAATATTTCACAAAATTTTATTCATGAACCTTTTAAAATTCATAAAACTTTTAAATCTTAATAACACGTAAATTATATTCGTAATTTTGTAATAAATAATGTTTTTAATAATTAAAATTTTTCTGTAAATTTCTATACATTAATAAAGTTTAGGAAATGAATTACCAATATATAGCAAAACAAGCAAAATTTGCATCTCATTATGTTTTGATAGGATACATTTGGCTAATTAAATTTGTTTAGATTGATTACTGATAATTTACTATAAATGAAAGATATGCATAGATATAAATTGCTGCTTCATAAATGTTTTCATTTGCTTATAATTTCCTTTTTCGAAAACATTATCTTGTAAGAAAACAATTTTTATTAAATATTTCAGAAAACTTAATTCATTAACATTTTAAAATACATTAAAATTTTTAAAGTTAATAAATAACATGTAAATTTTATTTGTAATTTTGTAATAAATAACGTTTTTATAATAATTTAAATTTTTCAATAAATTCCTGTACTTTAATAAAGTCTAAGAAATAAATTACCAATATATAATAAAGCAATCGAAATTTACCTCCCATTATGTTTTGTTGGGATATATTTGGATAACTATATTAGTGATGATGTATGATAAAATGAAAGATATCCGTAGATTTAACTGGCTGCTTCATAAATGTTTTTATTTGCTTATAATTTCCTTTTTTGGAAAACATCATATTTAAGAAAAAAATGTTATTAAATATTTCATAAAACTTAACTCATTATAATTTTTAAAATTCATTAAAAATTTTTAAATCATTAAAATTTTTAAAAATCATTAAAACTTTAAAAAGACATAACATGGAAATTATAAGTAATTTTTTAATAAATAAAATTTCTTTTAATTAAAATTTTTCTGTAAATTTCTGTACATTAACAAATTTTAAGAAATGAATTACTAATATATTGTAAATCAATAAAAATTTACATCTCATTATGTTTTGAGAGGATATATATGGATTATTATATTTTTAGATTGATTAGTGGTTATTTATGATAAATGAAAGACATACATAGATTTAACCTGCTGCTTCATTGTCTTTATTTGGTTATACTTTTTTAGAAATCATCATAGTATAAGAAACAATTTTAATTAAATATTTCATAAAAATTTATTCATAAACCTTTTTAAATTTCATTAAAATTTTTAAAGTTAATAACCTGTAAATTATATTTGTAATTTTATGATAAAGTCTATATAGAGTCTATGCTATTAACCTATCAATTTTGTTTATATTACCTGCGATAAATGAAAATCAATTTAGGAAGTTGATTTTATAATTGATGGATGCATTTTTCGAAAATTAATGGACGAATTCGATGGATTTTTTTAAAGGAATACTAGCTGAATTACCCAGTACTTCCCCGTCTCATCTGAAAAGAAGTTATACTACTGAGCCCAAAAAGTAAGATCATTTAAAAAAATTTCAAAAACTCTTTATTTATTCTTCCAAATTTATTTAATCGCCTTCAAAGTGATCCCCTCCGGACACAATGCACTTCTGACAACGTTTTTTCCAATCCTCAATGCAAGCTAAAATGTCATAGGAAGGGTGGCCTACAATGTTGAATTTCTTCAATCGATTGAAAACGATGTCCCCGGAGTGGTCTTATGAGTTTAAGGAATATCCAGATGTCACACTGTGCGAATACTGTGCAACGATATGTGTTTCATTTTTGGCGAAAAATTCACGAAGAATCAATGCAGTGTGAGTTGGCGCAGTATCGTGAAGCAAAAACCAAGAGTTGTCTGTCCATGTGGCATCTTTCTGTAAATAGCTTCACGGAAACGACGCATAACACTCAAATAATATTCTTTGTTGACAGTTTGGCCAGGCGGAAGGAATTCATAATGCGCCACACCACGGTAATCGAAAAAACAGTCAACATGACTCGAAGAAAACAGTCAACAGCGACTTTGGCATGCCCTTTTCGGACTAGCTTCACATTTGTTCCCTGTCCCTTCACATTTGTCCGATATACGCTCGATTGATTGGTTGTTTCCGGGTCGTTAGCCACAAATAGGGTCGACCAGAGCTCTTATTCTTCAATGTGTGTCTCTGCCTTCTTTTGAACTGTTTATACCACTTCTAAACATTTCTTTCCGATATAGGAAGACTCACCGAATGCCTTCTTCAACATTCTATACATTTCCGCAAAGAAAATTTAATGCAAGTTCTTTGCTCAATTAATTCAGACATTTCGAAAATCGCCGGAATCAGTTTTAGCATCTCACAAATCCAATCGTAACTGAAACACTAATGAATATTTTGACGTGAAATTTCACAGAGATATGAAGGATAGTGCCAGCAACCTAAAAGGAAAATAAATTGAAATACCATATGCCCGGGAAATTGAAATTGAAATTTGGTCTTAATACATCTAGTATTAAAGGGGATAGGCTATATAAAAGTTATTTCAGTGCAAACCAGTATGTCAAGGACAGTGTCAGCAACCTAAAAAAAAGAAAAAAAATTGAAATTTCATAAGTCCCGGGGAATTTAAATTGAAAATTGGTCTTAAAAAAAAACGATTCACAAGTGTAAGTTGAACCAAAAACGCTGACATTTTTTGTGCCTGATTTCTCAAATTGGAAAATATCTCTTTTGTGACGTAAATGTTGTCAAAATCTATTTTGGTTCTGATGTTTCAAAAATGTGTTGCATACACTGCGAGCTGTAGGACACCTCGTATTGTCCTGCTGGTAGATGCCATCATTCTGAGGAAAAATAATTTTCATGTAGGGGTGACATGGTCCGCAAGGACAGATGAGTACTTGTCCTGATTCATCGTGTCTTCCACAATGATGAGTTCACCCAGTGAATGCCAGGAAAACATTCCCCAAACCATAATGCTCCCTCCTCCAGCTTGGATCCTTCCGGCCTGTAAGGTGTTTGCTTTCAGACGTTTCACGCTGTATACGCCAACATCCATCTGTCCGATGGAGCATAAAACGTGATTCATCGGAAAAAAAGCCACCTGTCGCCATTCTGTGGACGTCCAGTTTCGGTACTGGCGTGCAAATTCCAGCCTTCGTCGCCGATGAACAGCAGTCAGCGTAGGTGCATTAACCAGGCGTCTGCTGCGGAGGCCCATGCGCAGCAACGTTCGCTGAACCGTTGTTCAGGATACACTCTTGGTAGCCCCTTGGCTCATCTGGGTGGTCAGTTGCTCAATAGTTGTATGCCTATTCGCCCGAACGCATCTCCGCAGCCTTCGTTCGCCTCTGTCATAATGCTGCATAATGTCCGTGGTGCACCACTTGTACCACGCCGATGATTTTGAATAATGCCATTTTGCCATGCACGGTCTCCTTTTACCACGGCGGCACTCGAACAGTTCACAAAATTAGCCGTTTCCGAAATGCTTCCTCCATTGGCCCGAAAGCATTTTAATCATGCCGTTTTGGACGTCGGATAAATTGCTACGTTCCTGCATTACGCCAGCGATCGAAATGCTTCCCGATGCCCTAGGACATCCTTTATATACACTCCACTGCAATGTGCTGCCACCTGCCTTTTGTGATTGGTTATTTCACGTTGACGTCGAAAGTAGGTCGTGGTCACATTAATGTGACTGGACTGAGTATAATAATGAGTTTGGTCACATGGCAATACTTTTTTGACTGACATTAATGATAATATTATTAATTAAAATGTATCACAGCAAATATCAACGGAATAATTAAATTATCCTGTCTAAGTGAAATCTATTTAAATAAAACATTTTTCCGTTAATATATTAACAAATATAAGATATATATTTGATAAGATTAATTATAAATATAATATATTTCATAAGAACAATTTTTATAATATAAATTTATAAATTTTGCACCGGCCAACTGCATAATCAACTACTAACTGCTAACTTAAATAATGCACATCAAAATTATTTCAATTTTTGATTGTTCCTTATTTTATTAAAAATATGCTATAAATGCAAATAAATTAAGTAATATATGTGAAATTTATTTTCTTGTCAACCTTTAATAAGTTACAATGATTCGTGCTCTTTATTTTAGGCGACATAAGTAGCCATTTTATCTTCTCGAGAAAAGGAAAATGTATTTAAAAGGAGAAAGATAGTGACACTGAAATCTCTCTTGTGATGCAATCATAATAACTGGAAGCAAACCAATCTTCGAGCCTACAAGTATGAACAGGATGCCCTTTGTAAAGCTTTCTTCCCTTCATTTATTGTTCCAAACTTAATAAGTTGCTGTGATGGGCTCCCTTTCAATTAAACGTTCTCGTCAGTACATTCTTCAGCCCCATTTAATTTAAACTAAACAAATTAACAAGGTATCACGATATAGCGTAATGCACTATAAATTCCCCTCCAAAACGCATATTAAAATTCAAAGTGACGTCCCATTTCCGTACTTCCTTATCGTTTAGGATTGGGATAAATTCAAAAAAAGAGCTTTATTCAAATTTTTTGTGCTGAGTGCTGAGAAGAGCTTTGATGTGATTTCAGATATTGGAACGACTTACTTATTGTCAAATTGCATTAGTCTCAAATCTCCCAAGATTCATTCTTATTGTTCACATTTAACATCGTATCCTAGGTAGTGTACTGGTAAGTGTCCCTGCCTGTCACACGGGAGACCGAGGTTTCAATCTCCGCCGGGGATGATATACTTTTTAACTTCTATCTGCTGGTGCTCCATCAGAACAGAAGCTGCACCCCTCTTCCTTCTCCCATGAGGGACACGACAACAACATTTAACACTAAGTTAACACATAATTATAACATTCCTTCAGAAGCATTTTCCCTCACTCTTTTACTCGTTAAATTCATCAAATTAAAAAAAAAAATAAACAAAAGGAAGAGAAGCAAAAATGAAGAGGAGTAGCACGAAAACTTTTTCTCTCAACTATAATAATAAGATTTGTGTAACCTGAAAGACTTTTCAAAAGTTACTTTCTTTCCTTCTGCCCAGTAAGCTCATTAAAGGTTAAAATATTTCCAAATAATCTATGGAAGCAAGAAAATTGTGTTATTATGTACGTCTTAAAAGTGCTTGGTTGTGATTTACATTTCCACACTTTAAATTATCTTGCATTTTTTTTAAATCTGCCAAATACAAAATGTAAGTTTTTGTTAGCGATTTAAAATTTTTTACAGATGGAAGTAATTTTAAAACAATACACAATTCTTCACCATTATTCATTAGAGAAACAAATATCAACATCATTGACTAAAAAATAGCTAATTAAATTAAGTTACTATTTGGTTAGTCATCATTTAAGTCATTTGTTGCGGAATATGAATGAAATATTATCAGATTATACAGCATGCAATAATTTGTACAAATGAAATGCTACACAAAAATATTCATTTGAAAAAGGCTATATAAAAGAATTGTATAAAAATATTAACTAGGAAAAAATGACTTATCGAAATGAAAAAAATTAATCAACTTTAAGAAATATTAGTTTTGTTTGGTAATTGCAGCGAAAATAAATTATTTTCAATGAAGATAATTTGTTTAGCATATTCTAAGCAATATATTTCAGCTGGTAAGTTTATCATGTCTTATTGTTTCAATTATAACATACATTTTTAAAACTGCAATATCTGTAAATTTTAAATATATATACATTTTCTTGCTAATAATGTATCTATAAAAATCCCCCCCCAAAAAAAAATCCAAAATTACTTTAACATGTTCTTTGTTACCGGATAGTAATTTAGAAAAAAAAAAAATGTTAAATTCCTATGTGGATAGATTTTATTCCAGCCAAATATAAAAATTTGGAAAACAGCATTTTAAGAAAAGCAAAATGGTAAATAATAATAATAATTTAAAATGCTCTTTATACACACTTAATATATCCAAAGCTAAATTTTTATTTTCAAACATTTTATTTTAAACTAAGTGTAGTTTATTTAAAAATGAAAATATTTATGTATGCGAAATTGAAACTGCGTATATATATATATATATATAGCTTTATATTAAAATAGTATTATATATATGTAGCTTTTTATATTAAAATAGTATTATAGTATTTAAAATTCGATTACGAATTTATAATTCCATTACTTCAACTTACGTATACACATAAAACGATGATTGTATTTTATATATTTAAGATATAAAAAAAATTATATGCGAATACTAAATTAATTTGAAAGGTAATTTTGTAATTTTAATATCCGTAAATTTTAAACTAAATTGTATTTAATGAGACAGCGACTTTTTTTAGAATTTTATTTACCTGAGCTCCCAATATCGATAAATCGTGTATTTTCATTGATCTTTGAAAGCGTGCAGGGATAAACAAGTAATAACCAATCAAAATTTAAAAAAATTCCTCCACATGCTTGGTTATTGGAGTACCTTTTAAATTTATTTTTCTTATTTTTTATATATTATGAAATGTTTAAATATTTGCTGATGGTGAAAACTGACTTGAGAAATGTGCTATATGTTTTAAGATGAGCAAAGCGTAGAAGAGAGTTTGTATAAATTTAACATTTAAAAATATAAATTTTAATAAAAATTTATTAATTGATTAAAAATTGATAGATTACAGTTAAAAATCAAATTTTTCGTATTGCCTTAACAGAAGGTTTTAAATCGGATGCTTTCAATAATGAAAGCACATTGATCTAAGCAAATGAAGTAAAGGAAAGCACATTGATCACATAAATTCTAATTAAAAATTCAAATTTATCATTTAATTTAAATCTCATGTGTATATTGTTTAAAATAAATAAATTTTATGTAATTTGACCATTGGCTACACAAATACAACCTCATAAACACACACAAACACATGTTTTTAAATATTTTTTATCTTAGGGGGTACGCTATCATAATAGTTTGAATTTTTTAGGTACTTCAAGAAGGTTTTCCACGGCAGCAAAAATTTGTTTCGCTCTTTTATATTTCACTTTCATGAATTCCACAGAAAAGCATTCGGGATGTCGTTAACAGGAACAAATAATGCAAGTTATATTTTTTTAATTCTTCCTTTGCTTCGAAAAGTTTTTGCACGGATTTTTTCCTACTTTTCAATTCCTTCTATTAGCTCGCACTCTCCATATATATCTCCCTATACATGAGCTATAAACTTCATGTGAGGGGGAGAGGTGCGTTAATTCAATAAAAGTCGTACAAACCTTCAAAGGGTTTTTTTTTTCCTCTTCTAATAGATAGGGATCGGACGAATAGTGAGGCCAATGCTCTGAAAGCAGTGAATCCATCACCGTATGTTGCCTTGAGTGTGAGAACCTTATAGCAGTTAAAAAGCCCGGTCTGTCGCGCTTCAGAGATAATTCCCGTATTACAGGAATTGTCACTGCCAGTTTCTGACTCAGTTTATCTGGAGATTTTCCATCGGTGAGGGGAATAAGATTCTTTTTTCGTGGAAGTAATATTTGTTGTATTAACTATATTTTAACCACCAAAATCAGTCTTTTATCTACCGAAATTTTCTTTTAATGTGTAACATCCGAATGAATTTTAATGTGTCGAATAGCGCACCCTCCGAATGAATAAAGCAGATCAAAAAACATCAAGAAAAAGTACTACGAATTCTTATGATATATTCATGTCTTTCTTGGCTTATCTATTTGAAATAATAAAAAATATTATGAAGTCATTAAAGTCTTACTCAATATAAAAACGAATTTTTACGCTTATTTAAATAGGATACCTTTTTATTTTTACTATGCAATATTTGATTTTCCTTCTTATAATTAATTTACAGGCATTTTAAATAATTCAATCCTGTCTAATGTTATACAATCTGCATGGCTTTTAAATGGTGATTCTTTCTTTTGTTCATTCATTTATTTGAATGAAGCTTATCGAAAATAAATTTACTGCATTTAAAAGAAAACCATAAAAAAAATGCATTGATTTAGCCTTTCTTTTTTTTTGTAGAACAGCTGCTTTTCCTCTATAATTATGTGAAAGATTCATGCCTCTATCACAAACATTTTAATAAAATCCAGCACCTATCAGATAATTACAAATAAATAAGAAGGGATTTTTGACGAATTAAGATTTTGCCAACATTAGGTACACATTTTTCGTCATGTAAAGTATAAATGCTGGTATTGGAACCGTTTCATTAATCTACATGAAATCCTATCGAATCAAAATAGAATGCTTTTTTTAGGGGTTCCAAAGAAACGAAATATGGAGATAAGAAATTGCTTAAGTCACCGGTGTTTATTTCAAAGAAGGATAGCCTTAATAATGTGCACTTTGTTTTGTTTTTACATATAGAAATAAGTCAATGCATGCTTATGGCTGGAATTTGTAATTTCTTCGCAGCTTGAGTAGTTTGTATTGACGGCAATGATTCATGCGCACCTGACTAAGTCGGAATAATTATGGAAGAGTGGAAGCGTTTCCATCATCTATATGAAATCATTTCGATTCAAAATAAAAAGCTTTTTTAAATTCCTTCTATTAGCTCACACTCTCCTATATATATCTTGTTTTTAAATTTTCAAACGTTCATAAAATACATTTTATTCATCCACTCAAGTTCAAATGCATTTTATTTAAACTTGTAGTGGATGACACTGGACGTTAATAAATTTTTTTCAAATATTAATTCATTAATTAAATTTAATTAATTAATTTTAGTTTTATATGGGAGAAATATTCATATATTCACGCTGCCCTTTCTTCTCATTTGGTCATCATTAATTAATTAATAATTAGTTAATAATCTTTTTTTTTCTCATAACTAAATATTAATTAATTAATGATTATTTATATTTTATTTTATTCAATTATTAATTTTTTATTTTATTTCATTATCAAATATTTTTATTATTCATTTAATAAATATTGTTCAATTTTAAAATAATGTAACTATAAATTGGCAATAATATAAAAAATCGTCTGATTTTAATTTAGCTTATTTTCTGGATATTATTATTCTTAATTTTTTTACATTTGAAATTTGAAACGATCAGTTTGAGTATTCTTGTTAATGTATCCTATATTTTTTTAATTTTAAATAATCAAAAAGTTTTTTAATTACATTTGAAATATAGCCTAATATATTTGCTTCATTATTTTTATCGCATGAATTTGCTTTTATTATTTTGCTGTAATTCGAGATTGCTGTTCTTTTTTTCAATTCCTTCTATTAGCTCACACTCTCCCTATATATATCTTGTTCAAATTTTCAATCGTTCATAAAATACTTTTATTCAGCCACTCCAGTTAAAATACATTTTTTTTTTTTAACTTGTAGTGGATGACACTTGATGTTAATACAGGTTTTCAAATATTAATTCAGTAGTTAAATTTAATTACATATTTTCGTTTTTAAATTTAAGTTGCATATTTGCACCAATAGATGGCACAAGATAAATTTAAAAAAATGAATGAAAATTATTTATAAAGGTCTTTCTGCAATATAGTGAAAAAAAAAGGAATTGACTTTTTAAAAAATTAGTTTTTATATTACTTGTTTAAGGTTGCAAAAGAAAGGAAATATGGAGATAAGAAAATGTTTTTAAGTCACCTGTGCTTATTACAAATACGGATAGCCTTAATAATGTGTACTTCGTTTTTTACATTTAGAAACAAGTCCATGCATGCTTATCGTTATAATTTATGATTCCTTCGCATCTTGAGTAATTTGTATTGACGGTAAGGATTCATGTGCACCTGACTAAGTCGGAATAATTATGGAAGAGTGGAAGCGTTTCAATCATGTACCTAAAATCCTATGAAATCAAAATAAAAACCTTTTTTAAGGTTGCAAAAAGAAAGAAAATATGGAGATAAGAAATTATTTGTGTCACATGTGCTTATTACAAATAAGGATAGCCTTAATAATGTGTACTTTGTTTTTACATTTAGAAATAAATCATTGCATGCTTATGGCTAGAATTTGTCATTTTCGCATCTTGAGTAGTTTGTATTGAAGGCAATGATTTTTTGCACCTGACTAAGTCGGAATAATTTTGGAAGAGTGGAACCGTTTCAATCATCTACATGAAATCCTTTCGAATCAAAATAGAAACATTTTTCAAGGCTGCAAAAAAGGAAATATGGAGTAGAATTGCTTAAGAACCATGTGCTTATTACAAAATAAGAATGGTCTTAATAATGTGTACTTTTTTTTACATTTAGAAATAATCAAAAGCATGCTTATGGCTAGAATTTGTCATTTTTTCGCATCTTGAGTAGATTGTATTGACGGCAATGATTCATATGCACCTGACTAAGTCGGAATAATTATGGAAGAATGGCAGCGTTTCAATCATCTATCTGCAATCCTTTCGAATCAAAAATGATCTCCTACCTCACTCGGCCCTCGGTTTTTCTATAATTCTATCAATTATAGTTCGCCTTTCCTCAAAAAAATGATCTCTAAAAATCACTCGGCGCTCGTTCATTTTCTATAATTCTATTGGATCAATTATTGGTTGCTTCTCCTCCAAAAATTAATTCTTACATCACTCAGCCCTGGTTCATTTTCTATAATTCTATTGGATCAATTATCGTTCGCCTCTCATACAAAAAATGATCTCTTACATCACTCGGCCTTCGTTTTTTTCTAAATTCTATTGAATAAATTATCATTCGCCTGTCCTCCAAAAAAGGATCTCTACATAACTCGGCCCTCGTTCTTTCATATAATTCTATTTTATCAATTATAGTTCGCCTCTCCTCCAAAAAATGATCTCTTACATCACTCGGCCCTCGTTCTTTTCTATAATTCTATTTTATCAATTATTTTTCACCTGTCATAAAAAATTATCTCTTATATCACTCGCCCCTCGTCCTTTTTCAATAATTCTATTGGATCAATTATCGTTCGCCTGTCATCAAAAAATGATTTCCTGCATCACTCGGCCATCGTTCTTTTTCTATAATTCTATTTTATCAATTATTTTTCACCTCTCCTCAAAAAAAAATTATCTCTTGCAACGCTCGGCCCTCGTTCTTTTTCTATAATTCTATTGGATCAATTATTTTTCACCTGTCATAAAAAAATTAACTCTTATATCACTCGTCCTTTTTCAATAATTCTATTGGATCAATATCGTTCGCCTGTCCTCAAAAATGATCTCTTACATCACTCGGCCCCTCGTTCTTTTTCTATAATTCTATTGGATCAATTATAGTTCCCTGTTCTCCAAAAAATGATTTCTTACATCACTCGGCCTTCGTTCTTTTTCTATAATTCTATTTTATCAATTATAGTTCGCCTCTCCTTCAAAAAAAAAATGATCTCTTACATGACTCGGCCCTCGTTCTTTTTCTATAATTCTATTTTATCTGTTATAGTTCGCCTGTCCTCCAAAAAATGATCTCTTACATCACTCGGCCCTCGGTCTTTTCTATAATTCTATTGGATCAATTATCGTTCGCCTCTCATACAAAAAATGATCTCTTACATCACTCGGCCCTCATTCTATTTGATCAACGATCTTGAAATCATTAATCTCTAAGTCATCTAGACATACTTCAAGATGTTGTCTCTTCCCATATGTTGAGTAAATTTTTATTCTAGAAGTTTCTTGTTTTATTTTTAAATCGTTCTAACAGCACTTTATTTTACATTTAGGTACCTCTATATTCTTTCTTCTTCATCTTTGATAAAAATTTGTGCTAAATCTAACGACACAAGGAAAATTGTGGCACCCAATCATTTTCATAAATTTGTACCGAACGCGCTTTCCGTTCGAACAAAGTTATGCACAAAGAAATATCTGTATTTTGTGTGTCAAATTTTTCTTCCTTCAAAAAGCAATCCTGTTCTAACATTTTTGCTATGCATTGAACCTACACTGATTTGCTACATTCGTTATCCTCATTTTCTCTTACTCTAATTGCCGTTCGCTTTCCTTATCCTTCTCTTCTCGAGCAATTTCCGTCTCATTCTCTTTCCTAGATACCCTAGCTTCTCGTTCTTCTAAGATCACATCTAAACGATATTTAGAAAATTTATGAAATTTTTAATTGTTTTACAAATATCAATCACTCTAACTGTAGGGAGAATTTCGAGCCCTAAATCCTCAGCCAGCGTAGTCAAATCTACTTTCTTAAATTTTGCTAAGAAAGCCGTTTTCAAAATTAGGAAAAATGCAATTTTCACAAAATAAACAAAATAAACAAAACTAATTTACGATTCTGATGTCTGATACACACAAAAAAAATATGCCTAAACTTATGATTAAATAACATTTACTGTTTTCACAGATAAAAAAATTCTTCAGATAAATCAATCTTACACAAAAACAATGATACAATAAATAAGAACGTTAATCATTCACTACAAGTTAATTTTAAATTCTAGTTGCTAAGAATCTCTAAAATGTTCTTATTTAAAAATTTGAAAATCAAAACCTACCTTACAATATCTAGGATCAGGAATTATTTCTAGACTCGACGACTCCAAGTTGGTTTAACTTTGTCTTCAAGTAGTTCCGCTCGACCACTTTGATAGGTTCAATCCAAGGTCAGATTTTCAGAGTTTTCGAATCTATAACGAATCAAAAACAAACAGTCTGCGGCGGACCTTATTTATCGCACAGCGTGATACACGAAACCACAAGGGGCTCACTTTGTAAAAGGCAGAATCCGTCACTTGTTTTGTCACTTTTTAAAAAGGGTAAAACAACACTTCTTGTCTACTCGTTGCAAAGCCCTCTCCTTCACCAAATAACCTCCCTTTAAGAAAATATGTCAAGTAATGCGGGGGGTTTCCTCTCTTCTTAATGGAGTTGACTCTTCCACAAACCATGGTCTATCACCCATTACGATACAGGAGCCCATGACTTAGTCCATACCTCATCTGTAATTGTTTCGACCTGTGATGGTCTAACAGACAATCGCTAATTTCATGAGGTCTCCTTATCCACGACACTGCTTATCTGCTGTCAGATTTGACTGAAATATGTTGTTATTATGCCCTTGTTAAAGAATATACATTGCTCACTCTTAGAAACAGAAATGCTATATCTCTTCCAGTATAAAAAATGCTGCAATATATATACACTTGAATCAACACAGATAAATAGTAATAATAATATATTTCTGAAATTTTTAGAAAAACTATGTAGCTATGTTTTCCTTGCATCTGGTAAAAGTTCTACAAATCCCTTATATGCTTATAAATATACTATTTTGTAGAAATAAAAATAAAAAAATAATAGGATGCTCCTTATTTTATATTCACACTTGCATCTTTTTTTCTATTCCTAAAACATAGAACTACTAAAATTTATTCATATTTCATTGGTTAATAGAGGAACAATTATTTCTGGAATGCGCCAGCGTTTTAGTTAAAATTTTAATATTTATCACATTATATCGATGTCTCTATATAAAACCATCTTCAAAATATGCCTAATAAAAATATAAATCTAATTGTAAAAATATCACACAAAATATTTTGGTGAATCTGAATCTGAAGTTCATTAAGTATGGTTTGTATTGTTTCTGATCTACTTAAAGTAGTTAATATGGTTGCATTGATATTTTTTTCTGAAATTCAAGATTTAGCTGATATCATGGTCATCTTGTTAAAAATGAAGACTAATACTAAAATCTAGCTGAAATATACTGTAGAATCCAGCTTATTACAGAAAAATGCGATCCACCTTTTAAACCGTAAAGTTTATTGAGATGTTAAAGTATATTCCCTCCAAATGAGGATGCTAGTTAACTTTTTTTTAGAATATATTTAATATACTACCATCAAAAATTCAAAAGAAAGTATTTTTGTTTATATCAACAAGACTTTTTTTTTTTAAAAAAGATCCATGTTTCTATAAAATATATGTCTAAACAATTTCAATTTTACACAATCAGTGCATAGCAATATGCACAAATGCTTTTTCAACTTATAAAAAACTTTGCTGTTGTATATCCCCTATCCCATTATCAGGCGCATAAGCAACTAACGACATGCACAGATGATTGTAATATAATACTATAGCATTTGCAATATGTTCTGGTTATAAATTGCGGCAATATATTTCTCAATCTGTTCTGTGAGCTACCTTTCTGTCATTGTATTAATAAAATAGCCAAACGGTTCGAGAATCCAATTTACAGCTTTAATTCTCTTTTCAGTAAGAAGAACATAAAAAGCGTCTGTGATAAGGCAAGGTAAGCATGCAATTCAGGATTTTCTTAATGCTTTTATTTTGATAATCGAAACCACCATTAAGTGAGTAGCAAATTTCAAAATGAATTCTGGAACATTTTTGATAACTTCAATACAAAAAAATTACAATAAAGATCTGATATTTATTTTACGATCAACATTTTTTTCTTCTGCTTTACTAACGAGGGCAACGTCATCAAAAAAATTTGATCCTCTCATCAGCTTTTCAGTCCCGGTAGGTGCACCCACAATAATGCGGTGACCAAGAAGTCCCAATATCAAATTTCGCTTTCATCCCAGTTTTTCTTTTCATTAGTTCCAATGAGCGTGACTATTTCAGTGATATTCCAAAAGGGGTAATGCATCACATTTTTTTCCACAGTGACACTGATCGTAATTTTAGCTTTAGCTTTTGTGTGTGTGTGTGTGTGTGTGTGTTCTGAGCCGCATTTCTTCAATGCAAACTCTGCCTTCTTTGAACTGTTTATACCACTTCTAAACATTTCTTTCAGATATAATTTGCTCACCGTATGACTTCTGCAACATTCCATACGTTTCCGTACACGAATATTCACTCCGCAAAAAAAAAAAAAAAAATTGAATGCAAGTTCTTTGCTCAATTAATTCAGACATTTCAAAAATCGCCGGAATCAGTTTTAGCGTCTAAAAAATCAAGTGTAACTCAAACACTAATGAATATTTTGACGTCAAATTTCCCACAGATGTCAAAGACAGTACCAGCATCCTAATAAAGATAAAAATGAAATTCTATAAGCCCCTTTTTGTTGTTATCTTGTTGTTGAAAAGATTATGAACATGTTATGTATTTTTATTTATCTCTACACCAAGTGAATACCCTTTGATTAGACTAGATTAAAATTACTTTTATTAATTTTATTTAATTTTCAAAATAATAGATTTTTAATTCCTTCAAATAGTTTTCATAAATCCATTACATGTAGAATATATTTTTATGGCTATTTTATTCATCACTTAATCATGCTTTTACTGTAATAATTCGAAGTAATATTAAAACAGAGACATTACAATAGCAAAATATAGAATAATATTCCTGCTTTAACCAATCTTGTTTATTTATTACTTTTTTTTACCAGAGCATAAGTGGATGTTGTTTTACTTGTTTCAGTTATCAAACAAATCATTTAAATCGGTCAAATTTATAAATTTCTTTCCTTTTAAATGAATGAAATTATTAGAAAAACATCAATGATTTTCGAAAACATCCTGCATATAGAATATTTTTTTATAGAATTCCAGGACAAAAATTAAATTTTAAGTGATTCAAACTATATTTCAATTAAAGATAAATTTTTATTTCATGTGATTTCCTCAATAAATTTTCATAAAAACATCATACGAATAATGCGTAACAATTTTTTTAATCCTTTAATTATATTTTTATTATTATATATAGTTATGTATATAAGGAAGGGATTAAAAATATAGATTATAAAAGGATTAAAATTTCAAGAAGGAAGGATTAAAATTTCAAGAAGGAAGGATTAAAAATTTATAGATTATATATATAGCTATATAATTGTGAAACAGAAGCATCAGAAAACTAGAGATATCTAGAAAGATTATAGAAAATTTTAATTTTCTATAAAAATCGATATTATTGCAGATTTTAATTAAATCTTCCTCATTATTTTTATTTGTCCATAATTGAATGCAATTTTATTTGTTAAAATCATTTAAGATACACGAACACTTTCGAAGGCATTTTATTGAAATACTTTATCTTTGTACACATTTTTGATTGGATGTATCTGAAATTGACTGTAAAATGTATCTATGATTTCTCATAAAATATATCTATGATTATCTACAAATCTGATGATATCTATGTAAAATGTATTCATGATTTTAGATAAAAAAAAAATGCATTATTATTTTTTTTAAATTTTTATAGGCTAAAATAAGGGTAAAAAGTATGAAAAATTTATACTGTTACAAAACATGATAACACAAAATCAAACCAATATTTTTAAATTTCTAAGTTTGTATATGTCTGTATTAACATTCTACAGGGAATAGACCTCTGGTAAATTTATATCTTTATTATTTATTATTTTCTATTAGTTTCAAAAATTTGCATATAATTCCAAGTTTAACAATTAAAATAAAAAATACTTATGTCGCTTGAATCATTTCCAAGATTTATTCCCTGTAAACATTTATGGAAAACATATATATCATGTTTTGTAGCATTTGGATCAAAATTACTGATGTTATGGTGTTTCATGTGAAAACAAAAAATATAAAAATTCATTCTGAGAAAAAGCGAAAAACAACATTAAATTAGAGATATTACTTTAAAAAACGCTGTAAATAAATTAAAATGCCTTTGAATTGATAAAAGTTCATAAAAGTTCATATTCTTTTTTATTAAAAAATATAATTTTATTTTTCCTCAAAGGTATGAAAATTTTCTGAGCTCTGTTTTGAAGAAGTTAAAATTTGTTCGACATTTATTTATACAACTTCCGCCTATTAGCAAAAGTTTTTCAATATGGGATGTCCTGGATTTAAAATGATTAGCCTTTTTACAAGTGTTTTGATTAAATATATTCAAAACCTTTGAATTCCACATAAAAATATCAACTTTAACTATTTTTTATACAATTTATTCTTTAAAATATGGATACAAATTTAAAAAATGGGATATTGTTGAAAAACTTGATAATTCAAAAACAAATAAATAAATAAAAAATGAATAGTTTTTTTTTTTTGTAAGTATTTCTATGCTGGGAATATCATTATTTAGGTTATATACTTTTTAAAAAATTTATATCCTAATTATTTATACATTTTTGTATGCTTCAAATTTGTCGACACAAAGTTTTTTTTTTTTTTTTTTTTAATTTACAATAAATTCTCAGTTTATCAACTAAAATAAAAATAATTTATGAATTTAGGATAATTTCCATGCTCTATTCCTCTCATACATTTAAAGAAAACTTTTACATGAAGTTTCAAAGCATTTAGATCAGAAATATTGATATTATGATGTTTTGAAGGAACACAAAATGCATAAAAATTCAAATAAGAAATAGTTAAAACCAACTTTTACATGGAAATGAAAACTAATAAATACACATAAAAATTTTATTGAGCTTTAATTTGTCCTTTATTATATGGTTTTACTTTATTTATTGCTTTTGTTTTCTTTAAATATCTTCAAACTACTTATTATTCTTTATCAACTTGAATTTTTCTTCGACATTATTCAAATCACTGAAATTTATAATTCAAATTCTATATTACTCAAATAACAAAATTTTTTTTTTAAATATCCTTGATTTTCAACTTGCAGGTTTAATCAAACAAACATGTCTTTATACAAAGAAAAATATCTTAATTTTTCTAGTTATTTTTATAAAAACTTTTAAAGTTAAATTTGATTTGAAAAATTCCTTTTTCTAATAATTCAGTAGAAATTGATAGAAAATTTTTCAGTTTGGCAAAGTAAAACTTCCTTTACCAAAATTAATTAACTTCTTTTACCAATTTTATATTTATAATACATAAAAAGTAATTGGTAACTACATTAAAATAAAAAAAAATGTTTAATAATTTTACGAAACTCAGTTGTTAAATAGCCTTGATAGCAAAACTGATTTGTACTTTCAAATGATTTAAAACTTGAGTACTGTTTCAGGTAATTTTTTAAATCAATTAAATATCTTTAATTAATTGGAAATGCGTTTTCTGTTAATACCTAACTTAATGATTAAAAATAAAGAATTGATCAGAAATTCTTAACATTAGATAGTTATTAGTCATACCGAAGAATTGTGTTGCGATCGAAAAGATCTTTTTAACTCTGGTCATTTTGCGAAGCCACTTCCATTACAAGTAAAATACTAATATTTTGTTATGTGTTATTTGTAAGACTAACAGGTTGTTTAATTGACATTTTGAAACTCATTATTAACATTTTATAACTTCTGAAATACACTGAAATAATTTAACATAGGTTACTGGATAATATGGTGTATTTTTACTTTAAAATTACTTACATGGTAAATATAATGTTGCAAGTAGACACCCACTTCATAAAAATTTAGAATTTTCATTACTGACAACACTTTTATATTTGTTTTACAAATGGTACTTAATTATGCTTTAAATTATTCAAAATTATTTAAAAGTTCAAATGATTTTTATCAAAAACAATATACATATTTAACATACATTTCGAATGATTCATAAATATACGCGCGGAGCCTAAAAAAAAGAACACACGAATAGTGTTGATCTCATTGGTAAATATATTTGGTTATATAATTGTATTATTAATATATTATTTGGTGTATTCCCCCTTAAAGAGAATATCTCAAATGAATGCTGTGTGTCCTTGAAATATCCGGATATCTTACTGTTTAAAGTAAGCAAACTATTTTTATTATCATCATCATAAGACATTAAATAAAATTCTATTATTTATGAAATTCACTCAAGGAAACTTAAGTAATTGAGTGCTTAATATGCTTATAAAATAAAGTTTTGTGTTATGTATGAAATGTGTTTTGTTGGGGTGACAAGATTTAATATTGCATATGAGCTAAAACGTGTTCATATTAAACATTAAAAATAAACAATGCATGTACATTAATTTTTTTTTTCAAATATGATTCACCTTTAAATTAACGTCTGATACAATTCTAAATTAGTGATGGTTAAGAGATCCTAAAAATGTTTTACATGCATTTCATTTAGATGTTTATAATTCATATTTCATATTAAAAGACAACCCCTTTTAAATATAATATATTTTACAATGAAAAAATAATAATATTCTTTGCAATCACCTGTTTCGCATTTAAGGTTAAGGTAATGAACAATAAGTTATTTGAAAAGAAAAAAAAAACTTTTGAATTTAAAATTTTAAAAGTAAATCCAGTGTTTTAAAAATTTTATTTTCAATTTTGTTACACTCACACTATTTATATATTGTTGACATACTGGAATTATTACATTATATAAAATCGTTGGTTGGTAAAACGTGTAATTTAAAATAAAATAATAGTTAGTCATACAAAAATAACTGTGACATTAGTTAAGTATGTTAAGTACAGTTAGTACAGTTAGTTAAGTATTAACTAAAAATGTATACAGATAGTGATTATCAAAATAATCTTTACGTGAATGCATTAAGCTTCGAAGTATGGGATTTAACAAATGCTAATTGAATTTGCTTCGAACCCGAATTGATGCTTCTGTCCATCGCTGTTTACCGAATAAATAAAGAATCCTGGAGAATTTCATACGGTAGATTGAAATAATTTCAAAATCGTTTTAAAAGGTTTATTTTCTACAGAAAGTTATACAATGTCATTCAAAGTTTAGAAGGTGGAAACTTAGAAATGCTGCAATCGGAAAATGCAAAATGAAAGCAGAATGTCGGAATACAAATACAAGGGTGGAATTACTGCTAATTAATGTCCATCAGACATATACGACAGTTTTAAAATAAAATATTGATCGCTGGTGCTGTGTAAATTTACTCTAAAAGCCAGACATGGAACGCCCCACATATGAAAACACACATGAAGCATTTGCAGAAAAAAAGAATTCCTTTTCTTCTTATTATTTTAAGCATACAACTTCATTTGAACAGCTAAATTATCGTTTAAGGGAAATGGACTCTCTTTGTCACTTAGAAGTAAGTAAGTAACCTCTGCAAGATGCCTATAATATAATTGAAGCAATGTTTTTGGTGTGTGGGGTCGGGGTTTGTTTTGTTATATTCACTAAAGAATCTCATATTCCTTTAAATCAAGGATGCACATATTTCCATTTTTTTACTTTCCATGCTATGATTGGTTGCTGCGTACTATCCTAATAATGCCCTTCGCCTGCGTATATCAGTTTACTTTTTCTTCCTCCAACACCCTTCACTTATTCTTACTTAACGATGTTACCAATGAAACTTAAGAAAAGGGACTTCCTCAATATTCCGAAGGGAATGGAAAGTTTACTCTTTTTCCAGCTTTTTCCACATGGAAAGCGTGAACGCGTTTTATTTCAATATTTTCGAAGAAAAATTACATTACTTTTATACTAAATTAGATTATCAAATGAAATCATGATTTATAATGAGCAATACAACACAATTTTATTAATAACGATTAATTTTTTTGCAGTATTTCATTTTTCATTAAATATTGCGATATTATTTGTAAATTTCGAAAGTTGAATCAGCATGACAAAAATAAATCGAAACCCTTAATAATCAGATAAACACAGTGAAAATAAAAAACTCATAATGGCCTTTTAAAAATTTATTCACACTCCAAATTTAAATATTTATTTAGTCGGTTATATATATATTATCATTTGACACTACAAAAAATTTCAAATAAAAGAATAATTTATTTGTTATTATTTTTTGAGAAAACTGTTTTTATAAAAAAATTGTTCATACTGTTTCATAATTTCTTTTTAAATTATTCAATATTAAAAATTAGACAATAGATTTAATTAACATGTACCTTATTAATTGCAATTCATTTATTTTATTTATATTCGAGAATGGAAACGCTTTACTGCCAAAGATTTAAAACTTTTGTTTCCACAGACACAATTGGACATGGTTAAAATTATTGAAATAAATCAAGTAACATTTAAAGAGTAGAAATTTGGAAACATTAAATTAATGAAGTTAATCGCATTTTTAGAAACAAATTACAAAACGAGATTAAAAATGTTATTTTAGGGATTTGTTGTGGTGAGTGTATTCAAAGATTTATTTTCTGAAAACTCTTTTTACTGTTATTGTATTAAATTGAATATTCGTCGTAATTCGAATACATGTAATGATGAATAGATGAAATAAAAATGGATCAGAATATGTCACAATCTTAAATATTTAAAATGTCATTATTTATGAAAAAAAAATTTTTCATATAAAATTTATATACATTCTGTTTGTAAAGTATTTTTAAATATAAACTTTAATAGACAGAAAATTAAAACTGTTTAAAATAACCAGAAATATGTTACTCTTTTTTAAAAATTATTTCATGCACTTTATTACAAAACAAACTATATATATAACATCTGCCAAAAAAAAAAAAACTTTAATGCTTTGAAAGGTAATTTTTTAAGATACTAAATCATTTAATTCGTGTACTATTATATATTTCATAACTTTCATAAATTTTATTAAATAACGGACAATCTATTCAAATTTCAATGTCTTTCTTAAGCTATCAATGTGAGTGTTACTAATAGTCGCTAATTACATCTGTAAAATATTTAAAAATAAAGCTTTAATAAAAGGACTGCAAGCATATGAATTTATTTTAAATTTAAGTTGCTTAAAAATTGTCTAAATAGATAAAAAAAAAAATCTGTAAAACTTGCTTTTCGTTCTGCAGTCTTTTAACATAAGGCAGACAGCATAACAATCCCGTATTCCATTTCACATGTAAAACAATATTGAACACATAATTTTATACCTAAGGCATGAATTTTCATTATAAATAAATATTGTTTTTGTTATTTATTTGATTTTTGTTTTAAAAATTCCATAAATTAGGTTTCAAACTATAAATTATTATTTTGGCTTAAAAATAATCTGTTATTATATTTATAATTAAATGCAAAAATGTAAAAGAACGAAATAAAATTTTAAGTAAAGCAAAATATATACACATATTAGTAATATATTATTTCAATCACAATTTTCCAAAAATATTTAATGTAAACGCACTCAAAAATTTACTATCAATATATATCGTGTTTATTACCACTAACATTAATTTAATCGATATGAATTTTGTTGTTTTTTTTTTGCATTTCTTTTCTTATTCTACCATTCTTTCTTTTTGCAGATTAATCAATAAGATCTAACAGTTCATCTTTTTTTTTTTTTTTGAGGTCAGATAATTTTTTACATAAATAACATTTGTTTTTGTGTTGCTTCTTGTTAAAATTTATTAAACCTTTCCTGAATTGCATTTTTAATGAATTGAATGATGATAAAGGATAAATATAACGATAAATAAGGATAATAACTTATATGATTATAACAATAAAACCCACATAGTGATATATAATGACACATTTTTCATGTGGCCTCAAACATCGAAATTCGCCAAGTGCAGTGAAGTTATTACAAAATATTTTTATTATGAAGCATTATTAAGTGGCATTTATACCAATTTTTATTATTTTTTTCTCATTCAATTTTGGTTTATTTAAATCAAAAGTATTATTAACTATATTTATTTTCTATATCCTATAAGAAATATCAATTAGCCTGTACCTAGAATTAGAATTTTACGAAATACTGTGTCATCTCGTACTTATTATTCTAACTTTGCAAAAAAAAAAAAAAAAAAATCTAATAATATTCACTTCTAAGCTGACACTCTTTGTAATTAAAGGTTTCTCTAATTTCATGTCGTTTTCCAAAGCCCGAAAATTTTTTGATTAGATGTATAAGAATTTAACGTTCTATGTCACAATGACAAACATCTAGTACAGAGGAGGTTAACCCGCGGCCAGCCTTCAATATTTTTGCGGCCTGTGAGATTTATCACACGTTTACCAAATATATTTATTTTATAATGACCAAAGTAGTATTAAAAATGCATTATGTGTGCATCCATATATTCAAAAATTGAATGTCGAAATTAAGAGAAAAAAAATAACTTCTATTTTAAAATAATACAGGACAGATATTGCCTGTTTTATTTATGAGTTCATAGTTATGAGTTAGCGGAATAATTAAATTATAAGTCTGCTAACTCAAGATGCACGTGCATCTTGGAAAATCTCATATAACAGGTTCTATGTTTCACTTGAAGTGACCTTATTGACGCAGTTGCCATCCCTAGATACCCATAGTTGATTGTTGACAGCAGATCAAACCAGACACTTAGTTGAAGTTGTTAGCGTTTTTATTCAACTTACACCTGCGAATCGTTTTTTCCGAAAATGAAATTGACCCAACACAAAACACGCTGAAACATAAATGACGCAACACAATTATGATGTGAAAATACTCAAATGCAGATCGATTTGCAAAAGTTAAGTGAAAGAGTGGATAAACATATATTGCATTTGTAAAATAAATATTATTTTAATGATTTCCTTTCTTTTATTTCGTTTATAATTATTTTTAGTGTTATATATTTCGTTACAATGTGAGTATCATTATTATTATATTATCCGTATTTACATGTAGGAATAATAGTAAACACAATAATAATAACTCATTTTGTTTCATTTTTTCATTCCAAAAGAATATTTAGAGTAGGTCTAAATCTAATATGTTGATGTATAACTTTATATGTGGCCCACGGAATTATGTTGCATTTCCAAAGCGGCCAGCAAGACCATTTGGGTTGACCACCTGCGCATTTAGTGATTCAGTGTTATACTGGGTTCACCTCTGAGAGTCACACTTTTCCAACCATTTTGAAATGACTAGTTCCAAAATTGACATAAGGGGATTCTCATCTTATCCCTCTCGACCCTAGTGCAATAACTGCATTCTGGATTTATTGCACTCACGTACGGAAGAAACATAGAAGTGTTCAATGTCACATCGAACCAAGATCTTTTAGTTTGGAAGCCTAATGCAATAAAGTTTGCTTCAACACTTCTGCAATTTGTTTCAAATTAGAAGGACAGAAATTTTATTAAAAATTTTTTTCATCAGAATTACGAATTATAAATGAGCTGCATGAATATTTCTTATCTGGTAAAAGAGAAATTCATGAAAAATTAATAGTAAAGTCCTAAAAACTAGTAACTTATTAAAAATTTTACAACCATTAACTTAAAAAAATAACACATTTTAACTGAACTCTTTTTGAAAATAGGTTTTAAATAGAAATCTTGAAAGCTTCTATTGATTAAAATTAGTAGAAAAATTAAAATTAATTTAGAAATATTAAGAACTTTCCTTACTTGAAAATGTATGTTGACTTATTACTAATTTCTAAATCAATAACAAGTAATAAATTATTTTTATAATTTGTTTTAATAAATATTATTTTATTCAGTTATTATTTAATTATTTTAAATATTATTTTCTAATATGAATCTTTTTAATGATCTATAAAATCAACATCTCTTGCATCAAGTGCGGGTCAAAATTTCTAATTTGTGTGCAATTGAAATTCTATTTTTATTAAAGTCAGGCTCAACATTTGGCATGATTAATCAAAAATAATTTGTAACTAAACTCTAAAACTTTCCAAACTAATTAGTTTCTAAACTCGAAAAATTCAAATTTTATCTGTTATTAATTTTATCTGTTACTTAAAAAATGTGTGGAAAAATGGAACGAAAGGTTTTGAGGCAGAGAACAGGAGAAATAACTTCACCTCCATTACTAGATTATAAAAAAGATAATAATGTCATATTGGCAAAACCTTTTAATTAAATAAAGTAAGTAATTGAACCTAGAGCGATCTATGACGTTTCTTATGAGTGTTTCCCGAAAGAAAAGGTACATCATAGCTGTTATTCTGAACAAGCGCAAGCGACTTCAGTAAATAGTGTGAACGTAAACGTTCACTGAAATACATTACACTGAAGTGACAAAAGTCATGGGATAGCAATATGCCAATTTTCAGATGGCAGTAGCATCGCGTAGAACAGATATAAATGCGCAGTGCTTTCGCAGAGCTTTCATTTCTGTTCAAGTTATTCATGTGAAGAGGTTTTGACGTGATGTTGACCGCACGACGGGAATTAACAGACTTTAGACATGGGTCATGCCATTTCGGAAATCGTTAGGGAATTCAACATTCCCAGATCCACTGTGTCAAGAGTGTGCCGAGAGTATGAAATTTCAGGCATAACATCCCACCATGGACAGCGCAGTGGTCGACCGCCTGCACTTAACGACCGAGACCGGCGACGTTTGCAAAGAGTCGTAAATTCTAACAGACAAGCAACACTGCGTCAAATAACCGCAGAAATCAATGTGGGACGTACAAGGGACTTGTCTGTTAGAACTGTGCGGAGAAATTTGGCTTTCTTGGGCTATTCCAGCAGAAGACCAACTCGAGTGCCTTTACTGACAGAACGACATCGCTTGCAGCGACTCTCGTGGGCACGTAAGCATATCGGTTGGTCCCTAGATGAATGGAAAACCGTGGCCTGGTCCGATGAGTCACGATTTCAGTTGGTAAGAGCTGATGGTAGGGTTCGAGTGTGGCGCAGACCCCACGAACCCATGGACCCAAACTGTCAGCAAGGCACTGTTCAAGCTGGTGGTGGCTCCGTAATGGTTTGGGCTGTTTTTCATGACATGGACTTGGTCCTCTGGTGCGACTGGACCGAACATTGACTGGAAATGCTTATGTTCAGCTACTTGAAGATCACTTGCAGCCATTCATGGACTTCATGTACCCAAACAACGATGGAATTTTTATGGATGACAATGCGCCATGTCTCCGGGCCACAACTGTTCGCGATTGGTTTGAAGAACATTCTGGACAATTCCAACGAATGATCTGGCCACCTAGATCGCCCGACATGAATCCCATCGAGCATTTATGGGACATCATCGAGAGGTCTGTTCGTGCCCAAAATCCTGCACCATCAACGCTTTCACAATTATGGACGTCTATCGAGACAGCATGGCTCAATATACCTGCAGAAGACTTCCAACGACTTGTTGAGTCCATGCCACGTCGAGTTGCTGCACTTCGCTTGCGAAAGGAGGGCCGACACGATATTAAGAGGTATCCCATGACTTTTGTCACTTCAGTGTATCTCATTGTGTATCTGAAGAGCCCCTTTGGCTTAAAAAAATTGGGACCTTCCACTAAACAAGCCAATTTGACGCAGAGGTAAAGAAACGGATCTGATGCGAGGTTGAAGGTTTGAATCTGAACTCAGCTCAGTTCGCTTTTTACCGACTAGTGACTTTTTATGTTTTATTTTTGTTTTCTTTTTTACTCCTTTCTTTTGTTAGGAAAATAAAAGAATTCGGAAAAAAATTTATGAAATAATGAAGGGGGAAAGCAAGGAAAGGAAAAAAAAGAAAAAGAACTTTTTCTGAGATCAACTTTTTTTTTTTTTTTTTTTTTTTTTTTGAGAACATTTTAATCATTTGTTTTCTAGATCATCATCACGGGCTCCCACCGTTCCAAATATTACCCTTAATCACTATAATTATATCTTCTACAATAGTTTTATGGCATCAACAACGGGTCCCTAATTGTACCGAATATAAACTTAAATTCTTTTAACTTTAATTTTAATTTTAATTTTTTTCTTACTTCCATTTATTTTTAGTATTTTTCAATTTTTTTAAAGTGCCATTTATTTAATTTTTTGAAACTTTTTATCTTTTATCCAATATTTAAGCAGCCAATTAAAATTGTAAATTTATATATGAATTAAGACGAGGAGGGTTAAGGGGTCTATCCCCATTTGTACTCCGTAATGGTACACCAGTTGTCAAGTAATTGAAAATCTGTATTTAAAAAAAAAAAATCAGAGTGATTTGCTCTCTTCAGACACACACACCAAAAAAGAGGGATTTTTAAAAAAATTTTTGTCCTTGTTAGCAACATTTAATAGTTGATTAAATCTCGAAGGGAAAAAAACTCCTAAAATTTCGCATTCTGCTTATCAAGTATAAGATGCACTTAGTATTTTAATAGAATGCAAATACTGACTTTACCATATAATGTAAATACTAAGTATAGTATATTATAGTATAGTACTTTTTTTCTTCTTCTAATGCAGCTGGCAGTATTTAGACAGTTGCCTTCAATGCATTAAGGCAAGCGCCGCAACGACGTTCCTACTGAGCACTACCAAAGAGGTGCGTGTATGGGGAAGATTAGCTACGGACGAGGAAAATTTAATTCATTGCCTCCAAAGTAATCACCTCTGGACACAACCAACTTTTTTTTTTTCCAATCCTCAATGCATGCTAAAAAGTCGTCGGCAGGGATGACCTTCAAAGCACGCGGCGATTCACGTTGAATCTCTTCAATCGACTCAAAACGGTGTCTCCAGAGTAGTTTTTTGAGTTTAGGAAATAGCCAGAAGTCACACGGTGTGAATGCCGTGATTGTGGAACGATATCGGATTCATTTTTGGCAAAAAAAAGTCACGACGAATCAATGCAGTGTGAGCTGGCGCATTCAGTGTTTCCGGTACCAATCGAGATTTGACGCGTTTGAGGCTCCAAAACGGAATTTACCGATACTTTTGAAATTCCAACATCATCAGCAAGGTCTCTGATTGTAAATCGACGGTTTGCAAGCACGAAATCTTTGATGTTTTAGACGTGAGCTGCGTCGGTTGAGGTGAATGGTCGACCAGAGGGCTCTTCATCTTCAACTCGTTATCTGCTTTCTTTTAACTGTTTATAACACTTCTAAACATTTATTTCCGATATAGGAAAGCCTTATGCAACATTTTGTAGGTTTCCACAAACATTCCATTTTTTAAATGTTTGTTTGTGTTCCATTTTTTAAATGAACATATTTTTAATGTTTTAACAGTACTAAAAAGTGTTTGCGATCGAAAATAGTGCTCAAACACATCTTTCGTCATAGCTTTGGTAACAGCAGCAATTATTGAAATTTTGTTCACACACACACAAAATTTAATTTAAAGAGAGAAGCAAGTAGAAATAGAAAGAAAATTAACATATAACATAATAAAAAATTAATCGTTAATTAATAATTATTTCGAATGAATTATTTAAAAAAACTTATTTAAATTCAATTATTTTAAAATAATTCGTTTGATATATTTTAAAATAAAATTGGTTCTTATAACGATTCCTTGTTTAAAAAAATTATACTTGTGCAAGTTTCATTTTCAATTTCATTTTTATTCTCTAATATTTTGATATACGATAAAAAAAAAAACTATTCTTTAAATATTTTTCGAGAAAGAATTAAAAGCAATTCTTTTTTTCTTCAGATTAACTTTCGATAGATAGTACATTCCTTGCATCCAATTCAATGTGCCTTTTTTACTAAGACGTCTGTGGTATGACCCAATTACCAATTATACAGCACATAAACAATTATTTCGTAAGTCAATCTGCGTCACCATGGAAACATCTTTTCACACACACACACATACATCCTCTCTCCTCTTGCGTGTTTTTTAAAGTAAAAAATCAAACTTTGATTTAGAAATTAATGAGATATATTGTAGAGAACTGGGAGAGATGGAATTAATTTATCTACGCTGAGAAATTTTCTGGCACTTTGGGAAGGAGAAAGATGCAATTATCTCGCTACAGGAGCAACGAAATTGGTTGTTGTTGAAGAAGAAGGAATTTAAATTTTTCTTTTCTACAGAACAGGTTTTTCAAACGATTCTAAATGTGGTCATATTTGTGGTCCCAGTAAAATAATCTCTTAAATGTTAAATAAAATATTTAATTCAGCATTTTTTATTTTATTATAAATAAGCTAGTTGAATTATGCGGACAGAGATCTAGAGCTTCAATAAATAACATACTGCAATGCTCTTCTGTAAGCTTTGGTTTTTATGTAAATAAGAAATATAAATTTAAAAAGAAATATGGGTAAGAAATATAAATAAACTTTTCAAAATTAGTCATCAGAAATCTTCGAGAGGGAAATGTGAAACTTATTTCAAATTTTTTTTTTTTCCATTTTATCATTTCATAATGAAATGTGATTAAATAGATATGTTCATTTCATTCAAACTCATTCCATTTGTGGTTTCAAAATACATCGACTATTCAAATACTTTATACATTCCATTCGCTTCTCCCATATAAATTGAAAGATAATTTTGAGAATTTGGATTAATTCGCTGAGAAAACGAATATTTATTGTTGAAACATAAATAATAATTAAATGTAAGTAAAAATTAAATGTTTGAGATAATATATGAATTGACTGACGTTTGAAATCGGAATGTTTTAAAAAATTAGTTTTAATTTACTTTTAATTAAAGAAAATCTTGATTCTACTGAAACATTTGAATTACACGACATTTTTAAATTTTGCTTCACATTTTCCCATCTAAAAGTTTACATTTCATTGCAATCGTTATGTATCAGTGCAGTAAAATATTAAAAAAATTATATATGTACTTTTTACAGGAATTTTTGTGTCCTATGAAGAAAACCAAGTAATGTATCATTTATGTAAGACACTGTCACTGTTGTTTCTGATGGCAGTGATTTCAACGCATGTAACTAATGAACTAAAACTTTATGCATACTATACTAGAGTACATTATAGCTTGGCCCTTAATTGAGAGAAAATTATATTCCGGTAATGCTATCGATTATTCCTTTGTTTTTCATATTAAAATTAAAATAGTTGCTTTTTATTTCCTTATTTTAAACAGAACATAATTTTCAAGATCGTTTCCTTTACTGAAGTAAATATAGCATAAAATGGTATACCCTTGTATTTTTAAATAACTAAATAACCAAATAATGCATACTGTATGATTACAACAAAATAATTCAATAAAAGAGGTCATGAAATCTTTTTTTTTTATTGGGTTAATTTAGGATTGTCGAATAAAATCAATCTTCCCCACGCAATTCCATTACACTGTAAAAAAATATTTTTGTTTGTTTGCTTACAAAGAAATAGTAAAACAAAAAAAAAGGTATAAATAAAATTATAAATAAGGTAGTTTTTAATTTGAAAAAATTATTATTGTTTTAATAATGTCAATCAAAAATATTTTTTTAATTTTTCTAACTACTTTGATTGATCGAAGAAGATTCTTACTTTAAAAACTAGTATTTTGTGCACAGACGTAGAACATAAAAGCGCATATTATTTTGCACATTCTTTCAGTTTGATATTTTTATAATTAAGGAAATTGTATTCATATTTTCTTTAATTTTCTAAATTTTTATAATAAAAAAAAACTCTTTTTCAAACTGTAATTTTGCTTAAGGAGCATGCAGTATTTTGTTTCTTTACTTTTTTATGAAATTTCTAAGACTTAACACTTTATTTGCTACTATAATTGAAACAAATAGTTAGCAAATGATAATTGCGAATGTTTAATACATTGAGTGTAAGCGTGTTAAATTACGGTTTGAAGAAATCTATTTTGAAAGAATGTTGCTAAGTCTGACAATTATCAGATGGAAAAATCAATAAATATTTTAACCAGTTTATTGAGGAAAACCACTTTTCTTTTTAAAGTTTGTCTTTATTTCAATGACGATAATGACAATCAAAAAACCAGAGAATCACGATCATTAGAAAGAAAAACACCGGCATTCCTCTCTTCTAAGCAGACGAATCATTTAATTGGTAAAAGATTGCACTTGAGAGCAAGAATTTTATACAAGGTTTGCAAATAAAGAGAAATTGTTATTACGTCATCGACATATTCACACAAACACACACAGAAAAATAGAAAGGAAAAAGAAAACTTCCGCTGTTTTGCCAGCTGCGTGAAGAATGTTTTATGTAGATTTTCTTCTTTTAACCTGCTACATGCCTTATCTGTTGCGCTTTTTCAAGACGTTTTTTTTTCATTCTATCGGAAGTATTTGTTAGTATTTGTTAATATTGACTTGATTATATTGAAGTATTGATTATTGATTATATTGAAGTATTATATTGATTATATTGAAGTATTATATTGATTATAATATTGAACAATATTGAAGACAATGACTTTTTTAATATTAAATCTAAACTTGGCAACAGATTTGGTAAGCATAATAATTTTTTACCTTGATACGTTTCTTAAAATAGACAGGCTATGAAAATCCAAAACTTTACGACATCGTTACTAAAAATACCATTAATGATATCATAACATAATAAATTTTATTTATTTATGCTCTATTTCTGAACTAAACCCATTGTTTAACGTTGGGAAATTTCTGAAATAATCTTTAGTTAGTGTTTTAATTAAAAATTATTGACCATCCCTTGCAGTTAGTACTTGACTGGATATAACGGCGTGATTATTATCTTGAATGATAAGTTTACCTTGCAATAGATAGTGAAAACATCATTTCAGTATCATCTTGTCTTGTAGCATAAACCATATGAGTTAATAAAGTTCAAGTTACAATACTATGAATATCGAAAATTCTGAGAAAAAAAAAAAAAATTGCGATTACGCTTCCAAAAACAAATTTTCATAAGAATTAACAATTTCATTTAAAAACTAATATTGTATCATAACATGACATACAAAGTGAAGTTACTGTGGTATAGCATCATTGAACCTGTGGCAGATAACATATTTTAAAAGTAATTACAACTTTTGCAATTAAAAAGTACATAGTGGAATTTTGAGATAATACTGTTTCACAAATAAGAACTAGACAATTTAATTGAAGAATTAGGATGTTGTGGTAATTTACAAACAAAAAATGTCCAAAATCAATTCCATGTAGTAAAGTGATTTGAAATAGACCCTTCTGCACTGGGGAATGTATTTATAAGATTATAATGAATTTTTTTAAATGACAAAGTGGAAATACAAGTGTCATAGATGGCCACTGCAAGCAATTACAAAACCAATAGATCAATTCATCTAAAATCTTCTTTTTTAACATGTCTAGATGAACTGAGTACAGAAGACTTCAAGTATGAGGTTCGTATGTCGGACACCAGTGTCAGTGTATTCTCCATTACATCATATTTAGGTAAGGTATAATTAATCATATACTCATAATAGTTGGAGTGCAAATCAACCGATATATGTTCTCTTTGTTAATTAGTCTTGGTTTCGTTTGCAAAGAGATTTGAGAAAATTGTTAATCCGATGGAAGTCAGAAAGTCCAGTGTATGTGTGTAGGCAAATATTTCCTTGAATAGTACCATAGAATTGTATACCGCTCGAAGAATCACTTCTCAACATGGTTATACAGAAGAAATGATCTTGATTCAATTTTTAATACTCACGCGTTTTTGACTCCTTCATCCTATACGAACCCTACATCTCAGAAGAAAGCTAAAATATTACAACATTGAAGAATCTAGTTTTTGACTTATTTGGTCAACACGTTTCTGTGAACCTGTTTCATATTTGGGATACCCTGGAGGTATTGAGGAATTTATTCTACCAAGCACGTCTTCGGAACCTTTGAATTTCAACATTTTATTGCGCATTGAATAAAACTTTATTAAAATATTCTGTTTATATAATACTGAAAGAAAATAAATTAAATTAAATATAGAAAGTACCATGGTATTTAATGAACAGAAAAAAAATCATTGTATTTTTTATTATTAAAAGGCTATTACGTTAATTAACTAATTAGAATGATAATTTGTACGCTTGCAAATCTAACAAAACTTATTTTTAGTAACTGTTTTAGTTCTGAAACTTTCTTAAAATGTTTATGTTTATATAATGCTGGAACAAAATAAATTTAAAAAAATATTAAAATTACCATGGTATTTAATAAACAGAAAAAAAATAATCATTGTATTTTTTATTGTTAAAATGCTATTACGTTATAAAACTAATTAGAATGATAATTCAGTATGTTTATAAATTTAAAAAAAACTTATTTTTTGTAAACATTTTAGTTCTGAAACTGTTTAAAAATGTTTCTGTTTATGGTATAAAATGTTGGAAGAAAATAAATTAAATTACCATGGCATGTAATACTGACCAGATAAAAAGGGTTGATTGTATTCTTTATTGGTGAAAGGCACTTAGGTAACAAATTAGAATGAATTAAGCTGCATTGGGAAGGTTAATCAAGTTAACAAGTGCTTTGAATTAGCATTATGTTACCAAGACCATTCGTGCATAGGTTGGCTCTACGCAATGTCGTGCGGCAAAAGCTTGTGTAAATCTCTAATAAAAAAGTGAAACGGAAATAACTTTCCAGACTTGGTGAGTGGGTTACATGAGGGAAGGGGAGAAAATAACCAAAAGCGGGGTGACCTAAGTGCATTAAAGGGGAGGGAAGGGGTAGTCTTTGGCTGACGAGAAGGGGTTAAGAAAGCTTTCATCGCCTCTCGCTTCCCAGCTATTAAAGCTACTCAAAATTTAATTCAAAAGTAAATGTGATGATGGTTAAACTAATTGAATTACTGAGATCAAGTAAATGGATTGGGAAATTCTCGACAATTATTTATGCATTTTCCTATATTGGTTTTAAAAGTTTTTACAATGGGTTTAGCGCAGAATGGATTTCCTTACGATAGTTTTTGTTTATTGCACACATGTGTCCTTATTAAATTAAGGAAATCCATTCATAGATTTTTAGCTTTTAATAAATCCCAAAATCTTGCTTAAAATTATTTACTTATCACAATTAATATCGACAGAAGTTGTTTTAATAAAAGATACGTTTTTTTAAACATAAATATAAGTTGCGAATTTAGATATAATTTAATGAAGAATGATGCAGAGTACTTCAAAATAAAGGCATTTATTTAAGGTGTGATTTTTGTTTTCTCTTTGTAATGATACCACTGTCCACTTCGAAATGAACTGCTATGATCTATATTTACATAAAACATAAGTAGTGTCAATTTTTCTTGGTTTTTTTTTTTTTTTTTATTAATGCATTAAAATTCATCAGATTTTAAGTTGTTATATTTTTAAAAATTAACAAATTTTGGATTCCAAGTCAACTAGATAATTTCTTTGAAGTTACCACAAAAAAAATCATTGTTTAAGTTTTCAGTACCATGATATTTTTTTAAATGAATAATATAATCTAATTATTACTATTATTCCAGTGAGAAAGATATCTAAACTTTATGAACATAATTTTTTAATTTTATTCATGTCAACAAATTATCTATTTTCTTTATTAAAAGGAATTTTTTTCTTTTAAGTTTCTTTAATGATGTATTATAAATTTAAAACTGTTAAAGTAGTGTTTATTTCAAATATAAAAGGTAAGTAAAAATTATCACTAACCAATTACCACTAGCATTAAAAACTAATATAGTCTGAAAAAGTATCAGTGATTGTTTTCTCGATTTATGTTTGAAAAATCAACGCAAGAAAAATTTCTTTAAATAATTTTATTTGTCCTCAATTACTGACAAATTGCTTGCTGAAATAATTAATCAACTGCGAACAAAACTAAATATACAATAATATGGTTCATAAGCATTATACATAATGATATTAACTAATGAACTTCTTTAGACATTTCAATTTAGTTATTTCATAGTAATAGTCTGAATAACATATTACAATCAAATTTTCTACCACAATGATCGGTCACTCAGTATCTTACAGAATGGATCTATGCGAGATTAAATTCCATACATCACCAACTTTTCTTTTTTCTCTCCACTTGTGATATGACAAATATTCTCACAAAAAAGAGAAAAATAGAAACATGCAGCAAAAACCTTTTACTCAACAACTCATGAAAGGGATGTGATTTTCTTTTTAATCAGAAACATAGACGTAAGATATAAAAGAAATAACAAAGTAAATCGAAAAAAAAAAAAAGATTCACAATGCTTTTTATTGAACTGCATTCAAATCAATCAATGAAAATTTTTCTTATAATGTATCATTATCTGCAAAGTATTAAATATGTATTTAAAATCTTATTATACAAAATGTATAAATGTCATATTATTATACAAAATGTATCAATGTTATATTATTATACAAAATGTATAAATGTCATATTATTATACAAAATGTATCAATGTTATATTATTATACAAAATGTATAAATGTCATATTATTATACAAAATGTATAAATGTCATATTATTATACAAAATGTATCAATGTTAAGTGATGATTATAATAACATGAGCGTAATTTTAAACACAACTCAGTATTTTAAAATTTTCAGTAGTAAAGTAGGTGTTCTTTGACATTTTTATTAAAAATGTCATATGTCTCAACATATGTCACATATGTACACTCATGTCCTCAATTTAACTATCTGTTCTAGAAAAATAACGTAACACAATTTGATCGCTGTAATAACGTAACTCACTGTCATACTCTCTTTCATTTATTGTGGTAAATACATATGAAATTCAGCATGTTTATTACATTAATAAACATAGAGAATCAGTTTGGATATTCTCAAACTCGAAAGTGAACTGGATAATTATATATATATATATATATATATATATATATATATATATATATATATATATATATATATATATTATATATATATATATATATATATTATATATATATAATATATAATTATATATATATATATATATATTACTGAAGTGACAAAAGTCCTGGGATACCTCTTAATATCGTGTCGGCCCTCCTTTCGCCCGGCGAAGTGCAACAACTCGACGTGGCATGGACTCAATAAGTCGTTGGAAGTCTTCTGCAGGAATATTGAGCCATGCTGTCTCGATAGACGTCCATAATTGTGAAAGCGTTGATGGTGCAGGATTTTGGGCACGAACAGACCTCTCGATGATGTCCCATAAATGCTCGATGGGATTCATGTCGGGCTATCTAGGAGGCCAGATCATTCGTTGGAATTGTCCAGAATGTTCTTCAAACCAATCGCAAAGAGTTGTGGCCCGGTGACATGGCGCATTGTCATCCATAAGAATAACATCATTGTTTGGGTACATGAAGTCCATGAATGGCCGCAAGTGATCTCCAAGTAGCTGAACATAAGCATTTCCAGTCAATGTTCGGTCCAGTCGCACCAGAGGACCAAGTCCATGCCATGAAAAAACAGCCCACACCATTACGGAGCCACCACCAGCTTGAACAGTGCCTTGCTGACAGTTTGGGTCCATGGCTTCGTGGGGTCTGCGCCACACTCGAACCCTACCATCAGCTCTTACCAACTGAAATCGTGACTCATCGGACCAGGCCACGGTTTTCCAGTCATCTAGGGACCAACCGATATGCTCACGTGCCCACGAGAGTCACTGCAAGCGATGTCGTTCTGTCAGTAAAGGCACTCGAGTTGGTCTTCTGCTGGAATAGCCCAAGAGAGCCAAATTTCTCCGCACAGTTCTAACAGACAAGTCCCTTGTACGTCCCACATTGATTTCTGCGGTTATTTGACGCAGTGTTGCTTGTCTGTTAAAATTTACGACTCTTTGCAGACGTCGCCGGTCTCGGTCGTTAAGTGCAGGCGGTCGGCCACTGCGCTGTCCATGGTGGGATGTTATGCCTGAAATTTCATACTCTCGGCACACTCTTGACACAGTGGATCTGGGAATGTTGAATTCCCTAATGATTTCCGAAATGGCATGACCCATGCGTCTAGCTCCAACTAACATTCCGCGTTCAAAGTCTGTTAATTCCCGTCGTGCGGTCATCATCACGTCAAAACCTCTTCACATGAATAACTTGAACAGAAATGAAAGCTCTGCGAAAGCACTGCGCATTTATACATGTTCTACGCGATGCTACTGCCATCTGAAAATTTGCATATTGCTATCCCATGACTTTTGTCACTTCAGTGTATATTGTAAATGCATATGGTTGATACTAAACCTTATGCCCAGAAAATGCCAGCTCAAATCCTGTAGATAGTCATTGAAAAAGTAAAGAATATATCGACTCAATTTGGCTGAGGAATCTGCTGATATAGAATCTCCGTTATTGATTTCTCTACAGCTGTTGGCGCTATTTTGGTGTAACACAGATTTCATCCATAACGGTGTAGAGAGAGCAGAGTACTGCCTGCAGAACCATGCTGAAGTAGCAATTTTCCACACACTTGCATATCGAATGAGTAAGCACCCGCGTGTCAGTACGACTTTCGATGTAAAATATCTGTCAGTGAAAAATATTTATTTACAAAGTAGTCACCAGAACTGTAGCATATATATCCATTGAACTTAAATTCTATAATAATACAATATTGTTTCGAATTGGTTTTAAAATATATTAAAATAAGCGTTAAAACCATTCAGCGTTTCAGTGAACAAATAATAATATAATTTTAATATTTTAAAATATGAATATAAATCCTTTTTACACAGGATTCCCTTTATGTGTTTTTTAATATGCACATTGCCTCCAAATTCTTACCATAATAAATATCAAAATTTATTTTATTTGCTAAGTAGCTTTTTGAAAAAAAAAAACATATTAGGTTATTTCAAAGTTATAATTAAAAACAAATTAAATAAAAATACATTAGCATATAGTGTATAATTTTAGAAAAATTATACACTATAGCAAAATTATGCAATTATGCTTTCTGTCACGCTTGTAGCAAACAAAAATATAATAAACAATAACATGTAAGCCTTTCTTACATATATTTGCCCTTCCTTTATATTTAAAGTAAAAATTCTTATTCGTAGGACAACAGTGTAGCAAACTGTATAGTAATGTGCAGGAAAGCTCAGGTTTACATTTATTAAAGGAACGCATTGTAGTCACATATTTCAGAGAAGAGGGAATTTATTTATGAATATAACATATTATGTAAATGTTTTCCATTCGTTGACATCTTAAGCAAATGTGGGCAATTATCCCTAATTGTCCTCCATCAGGAAAGCAAAAGTACCCCGCTGTCGCATGCTCGTGGGTTAATCAAAGGGTGATTTAGTGGAACACAAAATCCACCAAATGTATAGGAAAACAAAAGAATAACATATTTTCATATTTTAAATAATAATAACATATTTCCATATTTTATGACTCGAATTATAGGCATTTAAAATTAATAATATTTTTACTATAATGGAATAAATTTCTATAAATAAAATATAACTAAAATGCATTCTATATACATTTTAATTAGTACATAAAATAGAAACACTATTTTTTTTTTTCCGTTTGTATGATTTATACAATTTTTAAAATATGCTCGTATTTCAATTTCATTTAAAAGAAAACGCATTTTATTAAAATAGTTTGCTTACTAATCACGCGCACTTTTATCTGAGGTATAATAGCAGCTGTGCTGCAAATTGAGCGTTACTAATGATGTACCAGAGGGGCTCCCATATGCACCTACAGTGTACCATTTCAATTTGGTACGTATGACTTAAAGCGCTGAGAGTTTGCATCCCTCCACCTCTTGCATTGATCTTCACCGAAAATTTTCCGACTTACAGATATATGGCATCAATCTCTACTGGAGTTTACGCTTTTACTTCGCTTAACGACGTTCTCTTCTAGCATCTCAGTTCGCAAAATTAATGTGTTATCCTTCGGTTCACTCCGTTCTTCTGGAATTCTTGCCAAAATGCAAAATTTGAATACAATTAGAATAAAGTTTAAAAACATTTCAAAACTTTTGGTTGAAAAGAATAAAAATACCAAGGAAAAATAAGAGATTAATTTTAAACCAGCACAATTTTTTAAATTTGTTTTATTCATTTGAATTTCACAATTAGGTGTCTACTACTGTGTCCAAAAAGTAAGACCAATTTTCAATTTAAAATTCCCGGGGCTTATGGAATTTCAATGTTTCTTTCTTTTTTTAGGTTGCTGGCACTGTCCTTGATATCTGTGTGAAATTAGACGTAATAATATTTATTAGTGTTTGAGTTACGCTTGGCTTTGTGAGACGCTAAACCTTATTCCGGCGATTTGTGAAAAGGAATTGAGCAAAGAACTTGCATTACATTTTGTTTGCGGAAGGGTATAGAATGTTACAAATGGCTTTCGGTCAGCATTCTATATCGTAAAGAAATGTTTACAAGTGTATAAACAGTTCAAAGAAGGCAGAAAGCGCGTTGAAGACGAAGAGCCTTCTGGTCGACCATCCACTATAACAGATGAAGCTCACGTCCAAAAAATTAAAGATTTGGTGCTTGTAAACCGTCGATTTACAATCAGAGAGCTTGCTGATGATATTGGAATTTCAAAGGACAGGTCCATTCCATTTTGGGCTTTAAAAGCGTCAAATCTCGATTGGTACCGAAAACACTGAATTCGCCAGCCCACACTGCATTGATTTTTAGTGACTTTTTCTCCCAAAATGAATACCATATCGTTCCACAACTACCGTATTCACACCGCACGACTTCTGGCTATTCCTTAATCTCAAAAGACCACTTCTGGGACACACGTTTAGAGTCGATTGAAGAGATTCAACGTGAATCGGCGAGCGCTTTGAAGGCCATCCCTGCCGATGTCTGTTTAGCATGCATTGAGGATTGGACAAAAAGTTGGCATACTTGCATTATGGGCGGCAACGAAATAAATTTGAAGAATAAATAAAAAGTTTTTGAAAAATATGGTCTTACTTTTTGGACACAATTAGTAGCTCTTGTGTTTCATTCGATAATAATAATGAATAGAAGAATGATAAGAATTCGTATGATTTGAAAAAAAAAATGTAAAAAGATAACTATTTTGCATACCTAATTTCTCCAGTTCATTGCCCCACGCATGAAAAATTTTAATTAAAAAATGTCCATGTTAAGTCTCAGTATATAAGCATAACTGAAATATTTAAATTCGTTAAATTAGCACTCAAAAATAATTAAAGTATAAATATATAAATTGTGATTAAAGAATAGAACTAAATTATAAAAAAATGAGTAAACTATTTATTTATATCAAAATATTAAATTGAATTTTAACTATGAACGTTACTAAGAATATTTGAAATGAATATAAAATCAAATAATTACATAGTTGTTGAAAATGAAGTATCGATGAATAAAAATATCCAATAAAATTCACATGCAGAATTTTTTTATATAAAAAAATATTTTATCATTATTGTTATAGTAGTGATGCATATATTGCATTCAAATGATATACGTTTAAAAATTCTATCATTTAATAATTATATATTAATTTGCAACTACCAAATTTTTAAAAAGCAAATATTTTGTTTTAATTCGAACAAACCTACTTCATTAATTCCACATTTTGTTTTTCATTGTTCACATTATGTGTGCATTGGCTTTTTATGATTTTTTTAAAATAGAAATTACTTTTTATAAAAGTTTGGTTTCATTCCTAAGATCTCAGGGGTCCTTATGGCCAGTGTGACGCTCGGTACCACAGGTTTCGGGCTCGAGTCCCTGAGGTGCCATGGATTTTTGTAGTGGTTCGAAATCCACTTTAAACTTTAGGTCCCAGTCTGTTTATCCCTCGTGTGCTAAAGATGACAGCGACAAACCAACCTAAACTCTCAGTAGCATGATTGATGTTAAAATATAAAATGGTAAATGATCTTGAATTATACAAGCAATTAGATTCGTATATGGATGATATTCAATGGCAAAAGATCGGACGTTAGCATTAAAAAACATAATAGTGCAAAATCGAGCTGGTAGCTCTAAGCAACCAGAGTGCAAAAGTTAAAAATACCACAGTATTAACATGGGTTGTGTAGAAAATATATTTTAATTATCTATGTTTCGAGACTTTTTCTCTTTTTATCAGAAGTATCAATCCAATTTTGCCATAACATTATTTAATATTTAAATTAATTTTACAAAAAGGTGTCACAAAACGCCCTCCAATATAAAACAATGCATTGTTAAAGAGCCGTATTTTAAAACTCTGACCCTTTTTAGTTCGAAGATCATTAAAAAAAAAAAAATTGCGCTATCGAATTTCAAAGCCGAACGATTTTCATTTTGTCGTGGTTGCTGCTTTCAGAACAGAAGAGACTACCACGTTCCCGCCAAAAGAAGCACCCCTGTCTTCCTCTCATCACACGCCGATTGGCTGTTCGTAGGATACTACTGTGCCCAAAATGTAAGACCAATTATTATTTTTTCAAAAACTCTTTCTTTGTTCTTCCAAATTTATTTCATCGCCTTCACAGTAATCCCCTCCTGACACAATGCTCTTATGCCAACTTTTTCAATACTCAATGCATGCTAAAATGCACGTTGAATCTTTCAATCGACTCAAAACGACCCCGTAGTGGTCTTTTGAGTTCAAGGAATAGCCAAAAGTAGCACGGTGTAAATACGATGGTTGTGGAACGATATGGATTTCACTTTTGGCGAAAAGGTCATGAAAATCAATGCAGTGTGAGATGCCGCATTCAGTGTTTTCGGTACCCATCGAGATTGGACGCGTTTGAGGCCCAAAATGGAATTAACCGATACTTTTGAAATTCCAACATCATCAACAAGATCTCTAATTGAAAATCGATGGTTTGCAAGCACCAAATATTTAATGTTTTGAACGTGAGCTTCGTCGGTTGAGGTTGATGGTCGAACAGAGGGCTCTTCTCCCTCAATGCGTTCTCTGCCTTCGTTGAAATGTTTATACCACTTCTAACACATTACTTTCCGATATAGGAATGCTCACCAAATGCCTTCTGCAACGTTCTATACGTGTCCGCAAACGAAACTTAATGCAAGTTTTTAACTCAGTTAATTCAGACATTTCAAAATCGCCGAAATCACTTTTAGCGTTTCACAAAGCTAAGCGTAACTGAAACACTAATGAATATTTTGATGTGAAATTCTCACATATGTCAAGAACTGTGCCAGCAACCTAAAAAGAAAACATATGCCCCGGGATTTTTAAATGGAAGATTTACTTTTGGACGCTGTAGTACATAAATAGTACATGAGGTCTATCGATGTTCAGCGAAGAAAATATTTTTCTTTAGCTTTTCAGTATTTGCGAACTGAAAACGAATCTAGCAGGCAAATTTTTAGTTTAATTTATTCCCACTATTTTTCGAAATATCCCAGAGAAGTGATAATTTTTTTTAAGTCTTCATCTTGTTAATCAATTAAACAATAATATAACTTTTACAGTTAAACAACAATTAACGTTTAATAAAAAGTACTAAGAAACAAACATCAATATCTTTGGCTAAAATTAATTTTTTTAATTCTGTCACACTGTCAAAGAATATATATATATACATGCATCCTGGTTTCCTGGAAAAATTCTTTCTCCCTTTTTCTGCCTTTTTTGTATCTGCTGTCGCAATGTGTGCCATTTATTTGTAGATGTATGGATGCGTTTCATAGTATTTAGATTCATTAAGGCAGCCAATGCACAATTTGGAGCTTGAATTTTTTTTTTTTTTGTATATTTTTGCTTTATCTTTTACATTGGAAGCGGATGCAAACATTTGTATAGCGAATGTTAAAGATTGTTTGTTCTTTCTATAAAGCAATTTTTATTGTGTGACCTCATTTCCTAAAGTTATATATATATATATGTATATCTATATGTATGTGTGTGTGTTTGGGAGGGGGGGCAGTGTGCGTCAGTGACATCAGTGCGTTATAACTACAACACAAATTATTTCATTTTCCAATTATTTAATTGTCATTTGTCTAACAGAATTACAAAGTAACTTGATATTTTTAAATTTCCCTCAATTAATAACACTTTAAAACAGAATTTAATACCGAAGCTTTATTTTAATACATTTTACCGTCATTATTTTAAGGATGTACTAACAATAATTATAATAGTAAACAAAACTTTGAATTCCACGAAATCCAGCTGCAAATGGAAATTAAATGAAGTAATTGTGGATAATACTAATGCTTAAAATTTATTTATTTATTTATTTTTGTCTTTTCTTGAAATTTGAAAATTGGACTTTTGTTTGTCTATTTATATGATTTTTAATTTTATTTTTAAAAACTTTTATTTTATGATTTCTCATCTTTATTTCTATACAATGGTGAAGCCAAAATGGCTTGAAATTGTTTGTCAGGCCATCGATGTAGTAGGAAAATCTCTTTGTCCAACGATTTTAATTGAAAATAAACATGAAATGATTTTTTTTTTTTTTTTTTTGAAAAAATTTCAATTTAGATGAAGAATTGTTTCTTCACATATCACATGCTTCTGTTCATTCAAGTCCTTTAGTTCCTTTGACAATTTTTTTTCTCCCTGAATAAAACAAGTCGAACTGAGTAATTTTTGAATTTTTAAAATAACTGGGTTCAAAAGAATTTTTTTCATTTAGACTTTAAGTTTTATCTTGTTAAATAAATTTGTGTAGACAGATTTATTAATTTGCTTTTTAACATAACTTGCAGCCTTACTTAATCATAAAACCAAATATGAATAATAAGGCAGAAAAAGTATAATAAAAGTATTCCCTGAAATGTAGCGAAGATAATGGAAGAGACGATGTATATATATATATATATATATATATATATATATGTGTGTGTGGGTTGTTGTTCTAATGCAGCTGGCAATTCAGAGACAGTTCATCTTTATGCCATAAACAAGAGCTGCGCTGCTGTTACTCCTTTATCACTACCCAAAGGGGGTATGTAGCTTGGAATATATATGTATATATTCCAAAAAAGAGGTAAAATCACATTTCATGTCGAAGTTCAACATAAAAATTTCATTATGCTCAAGTGAAGGGGAAGACGGAGGCGATCACGTCAATAACGTTCAATACTTCCAGCCAGTGCAGAAGCCCTTGTGTGCTAATCTGATTATAGAGATGAAGCTTCATCTTCTTTTTCAATTCCTACTATTAGTTCACACACTCTCTCTATATATATCTTGTTCTAATTTTCAATCGTTCATAAAATACTTTTTATTCATCCACTCAAGTTGAAATACATTTTTTTGAACTTGTAGTGGATGACACTGGATGTTAATACAGTTTTTTCAAATATTAATTCAGTAATTAAATTTAATTAATTAATTTTAGTTTTATTTAGATTTAAGTTGCATATATCTGCCAATAGATGGCGCCAGATAAACTTAAAAAAATGAATGAAAATTATTTATAAAGGACTTTCTGCAATGTAGTGAAAAAAGTAGGAATTAACTTTAATTTTTTTTGTTATATATATTTCTTGTTTTATCTCAACAGTGGCTTCTTTGATGTCTTTACTTTCAAGAATTTTATTGAAATGCATTCTTTTTCAATTAAGTTAAACGTCTCCCTTTATAAAGTCAGGAAGATTTTTTATTTATTTCTTTGTGCTCTCCTGATTTTAGTATTTTTTTCTTTCGTTGTTCGCTTTGAGAGCAAAAGACGAATTGTTTTCTACTTTCTTACTTCAAGTCGGCAGAGAATTGTTGATACTATCCACAACCATTTGCAGGATTATTTTTTCGTATATGAAAGGTTCTCATACTTCTTGTGCTTATTCCTTTCAAATAATATTTAAAGTAGATCCATTCTGTTCACTTGACGATTTTACTTTAAATGTTTGCACGTTGTCAGTTATTAGTTACGAACTGCTTTTCTGACAGCAATATCCGATAAAGCTTCAATTCGATAAACGTTATCATAGAATTGTGTATATTTCGTATACGAAAAAAATGTATAGAAAGAAACAAACTGTGTATATTCCGTATATGAAAAGAAGTCTATGAAAAACTTTTGGAAAGCATCAATATCAAAATATCATGCTTATAATGCTTTTATTATTGAGTCACAATTTAACTAATTAATAGTAAGCATAAACATAGAAATTAATGATAATTTGAATGCAGTTTTATCTTATTAAGAATCAAGTCAAATGTTCATGCAAAAAATATAATCCAACATTATCAAAAGGTATTCGAACGTAAGCTCTCATGGAAACTACACTCTGAAGCTATAATTAATAAGGCTTCAAGTAGACTTCCCATTTTAAATCGTCTGGCAGGCTGTAGATGGGGATGCTCTAGGTCAACCCTCAACACCACGTATAAAACATTTGTTCTACCAGTGAGTACATATTGCTGCTAACCTTTTATTAGAGCATCAAAACAGGTACGGAGGTCTCTGGAGACCTTTCATAAGCAAGGATTCCGCCTAATCACCGGAGCTGTGAAAACTTCCCCTATAGACGCTATGCTTCTCCGTACTGGAAACTGGCCTCTGGAAAAAATAATTGAGGAAAAGGCTTTGGTGCTTTGGGAAAATGTTGAGGACTCCTAGATATCTCACCCTCTGAATTTGGAGAGCCCCAGTAAGCGCTGTCTAAAGACTGAAGCAGACTTCCTGCAAGAGGTGTTGAAACTGAAGGACTCTTATAACATTAATTTCGAGCTTGAAAATTTGCCAACCCCCCACAGTCCTTTAGACTGCCGCTGTCCGAAAATTAGATACTAGCTGTGATGTTCTTAGGAGTATTTCCTATGTATAGGATTGAGATATAGGATAGATATGATTGAGAATCTATGCCGATGGTTCCCGGATGAAACAGCGAATCAACGTTGGAGCAGGGGTTTTCTGCGACCTGTATTCTGTTTATGCCCCTGTCGACCGTCTTGCATCTGCTTACGATGGTGAAGTCGAAGCTTTACGTATTGCCCTAACTCAATTGCAGTGCCGAACAGAACAATTTACTGAAGCAGTCATCCTATCTGACTCTAATGCAGCACTTTTAACAATCAATTCCTCCCTATCACCTCACTTTACTTCCATCGAAAAGTACATCTCTTTTTCTTGAAGACTTTGACTCAAAGGGCAAGGATATCGTTTTGCAGTGGATCCCAGGCCATTGTGGGATCTTGTGTAATGAGAAGGCGGATTCTCTTGCCAAATCGCCCATCACCCAAACCTTTTGTAAAGACATCTCTTTTCACTCGATGAAACTGATGATCCGAGACTTTTTTTCGGAACACTCTATCTGATACTCTACGTAAAGGCAAACCTGGTTTAATTTTATTCTACACATCCCTGATCAGCCCAGGTTTAAAGCTGTTGCTCTTTTTAGACTCCTGAGGGGCCAAGTTTGTTTGGCCAATTATATTTTCCGAATGAAAATATTTGCAAGTCCAAAATGCATGCTCTGCAGTCTAGGAGAGGACATTGATTCATCTCACCTTCCTGTCTGCCCTACACTTGTTTCCTCTACTGTGTAGGGTCGTTACTGGAAGGCTAGGGCACTTACGGGCTAAATATGTCACAATGTGATTTCCGTCGGTTCTCGTTGTTTTTTTTTATTTATTTATTTATTTATTTTATTTTTCTATTTTATTGCTTTTTGTAGCCTGCCATTGAAAATTAAAAACAATATTAGCAAAAAAGTTGATTTTTGAATGTGATTTTGATTTTTGTGCAAATCTAGTCTCTTATCAATAAAAGCACTTATCAATAATATACCATTATTAATGTATCATTGTGTCATAACGGACTAAGGAAGCTTTTATGAAGTAGATCTTTTCACCATTTTTTCTATGGTAATTCTAAAAATAAATTAGAAATTTTTAAAATTTTAGAAATGTTGATTAATTATTTGCTGTATTGTGTTTCTTGTTTCTTTTTTTTGCTAGATATGGAAGCAAAATAAGCAGAATATATTGTGTTATAATGGATTTATGTACAAAATAAGAAAACCTGACACATATAACTTTTTTAATCCATTTAGTCTAAACTATTAATTAATTGGTAATTACCTAAATTATATAAGCAATTTCCGAGTAATTATGCAAAATATAAGTTGTTCAGCAATTTCATATCGGCAAATTTAAATGTAATTAAAAAAATAAACTTTTAGACTAAAACAAATATTTATATAATTATTTTGATAGTACTTAAAATTCAATTCCTATTTTCTATTCCCAATTCCTTACTTTTTATAAAATAAAACCTTTTAAATCTAAATTATCGATTATTTATCTTTCAAACTATATGAAATACAAAGGCAAGATGATAATTCTTTAAATAATTAATAAACCTTTTTTCTTAAATGCTTTTCACCAGATTGATTTCTTAATTTAAAAAAATATTGCTTTTTTATTTTTAATTAGGTCCCAAACACATTGACAAATAAGTCAAAGACAAAAAAAAAAAAAATATTCATGCAATACAAAAAAGGTGAATAGGAGCAAAATTGAATTATATTTGGAATACAGTACCTAAATAAAATTTAGGTACTGTATTCCAAATAGAATTCACCTTTATATATATAAAAATAACTTGAAATCTGCTCGGCAAATTTCAATTTATCATATGTGAACATTCGAGAACAGATGAATAAACTTAGGAATATGACAATGTTTAATAATGCACGAGATATATGAAGCAATCGATTGAATACTACAAGAATGGCCAAATTCAGTAGCCACATGAATACAGCAGTGCCGAATAGATCAAGAACTTCATGAAGAAGGAATTGTTCAATAATCTCTAAAAGAATATACAAAAGTAAGATAAATGTCGTCGTAAATGAAGAATGAACTATTCCTAATTCTACAAGAAATGTTATCACATTCAATTGCCAAAAGAATATATGAAAGTTTGAAAATTCAAGTCGTGAGAATGAAGAATTCCAAATTCTCCAAGAAACGTCTACAACATTCAACAGCCAAGAGGATATATCAAAGTTTAACAATTCTAGGCATAAATGAAGAATATATCCAAATGCTGTAAGAAGAGCTATACAGCTCCATAAGCACAGAAAAATGTCAAAAGTGATCAACGAGAAACTTCAAGATGTAGGAATTGATCAACACACTACGAGTACTTATAGCCATTAGAAATAAAAATGTTTAAAACCTCAACCCAAAACATGAAAAGTGATTCAAAACCATACTACAAAACATTTCAACCAAAAAGCGAAATTTTCCAGAAAATTCCTGATTATTAACGTTATACATGAATCATTTCAAGAGTTAAGGGGTCCAAAGTGTCATTTTCCGCCAAAATTTGCAATGGAGTTTTATTCGCTTGACCCTCTTTCTTAGATAACGTCACGGACCCCTAACCAGGACAACATCATGCACACACATGATAAAATAAATACAAAAACATTATTTGGCCCAATTTAAAGTGCAAGAAGAAGTAAAAAAACATTAGTTAAAAATTTACAAAGAATCTAAGAAAAATGTGTATTACTGCTAAAACAGTCAATACGATAATAAAGTAATTAAATTGTTCATTTAATATAAATTATTTGTTACTGAATTAAATAATATTGTATTTCACTTAATTACAAACATTGTAATAGTTAAATTTTTAAAATAAGCTATTTTTAATAAAATTTACTTTTTTATACAAAACAAAATTAAGCTTTTTTTCTTTATACTAGCAAATTTATTAAGAGTTTTTCCACAAGTTTCACAAATGTCTCAAGGAACTGACATTACCGCATTTTTGAATTCCAGATTCAAATACTGATTCAGTAAATAAGATTAATTTGGTAAGACTCGAAAAATTGCATTACGAGGAGGCAATAGCAAAAATGAAATTTAGCTAATATTTTCATTCATTAACTAATATTTTATATTCACTCATAGTAGTAGAATTGCATGGTATCTAGAGTTTCATAAAAATAATCTATATTAAAAGGGAGATTTGTCTGTCACATGTCTGGTTCGGATCTTTATGTTTATAACAATAAAATTTTATTTTTATATTAATCTAGTTTCTAAAATTGCTAGGAAACTTATTTGAATTAGAACTTTAATTAAAATGTGATTGTTATTGTATGCGATTGTTTCATGCATGTAATTTTAAATTCAAGTTTTCTAGAAGAAAATATGTCTTGAAAAAATATTAATAGAATAACAATTAATTTTTCAAAAAAAAAAAAAAAAAATTAAATATAAAAAGATAATTGAGACCTTAAAATTATGATGAAGTGCTTTATTTCAAAAAAATGCTGGAGTAATATTACAATGACTCATTTGGTGTTTTAAAATGGGTTTTGGTGTGGATTTTAAAATGACTCATTTGGTGTGGGGAAAATTCATTTGGTGTGGGTTTTTATTTTTCAATAGAATTTTTAAAATCTTAATTTTACTTTTTTTTTTAATATTAACTTTGAAATTGTAAGTATTGTTTTATTGTAATAATTGTTAATTATTTTTAAATTTAATATATCTTGCTAAAAAACGAACCACGCTGAGTTATATTTGATGTTAAGAACACAATTTTTTAAATAATAATCAAAAAATAATTCTTGTAGCATGGTAGTATAGTTGCATGGTATGTAGAGTTATCTTTAACAAAAATTTCATTTGGTGTGGATCTTTATTTTTATAACAATAACATTTTAATTGCAGTGCCATTATTTAATTAATGGCGCTGAGTAATGAATCACATTCAATACAGCGCCGAGTCGCATGTAGCTCAAAGGTTGAACCACCCTGTTCTCGAGTTCTCGGGGTGATTTAGCAGCGCGTTTGGGGGACAAAGAGTTTTTTTCTGGAAGGGGAACATCAATTGATGATTCAGTATGTCAAGAGAGCGGGAAGCATACACATATAAATGTTGCGTCCGGTTACTGAGTGTGCTGGCAACAAGAGGCCACGTGACAAGCAACCTCCTGCTATATGTTCCCCACGTATCCTCATAAAAGAGATTCCCCCTCCCTCTCTTTTTGAGTGTAATATATCAGACCTCCCATTGCACGCCATGAGTAATCCGTCATAGTAAGTTGTTTCAAGGGGTATTAACTTCAAATAAGGGGGCCCGACAATAGCAAAGATATACTAATTTTCAATTTAAAATTCCCGGGGCAATTTTTTTTTTTTTTTAGGTTGCTGGCACTGTCCTTGACATCTGTGGGAAATCTCACGCCGAAATATTCATTATCTGACTCCGGAGATTTTTGAAATGCCTGAATTAATTGAGCAAAAAACTCGTATTAAACTTTGTTTGCTGAAACATATAGAATGTTGCAGAAGGTATTCGGTGAGCTTTCCTATATCGGAAAAAAAATGTTTACAAGTGTTATATACAGTTCAAAGAAGGCAGAGGACGCGTTGAAGAATAAAAGCCCTCTGGTCGACCATCAACCTAAACCGACGAAGCTCACGTTCAAAAATTAAAGATTCGGTGCTTGCAAACCGTCGATTTACAATCAGAGACCTTGCTGATGACGTTGGAATTTCAAAAGGATCGGTCAATTCCCTTTTGGGCCTCAAAAGCGTCAAATCCTCAATCGGAACCGAAATCACTGAATGCGCCACTGCCCACTGCATTGATTCTTCGTGACTTTTTCGCCAAAAATGAAACCCATATCGTTCCACAACCACCATATTCACACCTTTCGACTTCTGGCTATTCCCTAAACTCAAAAGACCACTCCGGGATACTCCACGTCGAGTATTGTAAAAAAGTTGGCATAAGTGCATTGTATCCGGAGGGGATTACTTTGAAGTCGATGAAATATATTTAGAAGAATAAATAGTCAGTTTTTGAAAAAAAAATTGGTCTTACTTTTTGGGCGCAGAAGTATATGCTCCCTTGTTTTCGGCTGGGTAACGTTAAGGCAAGTACACCACAATCATTGGAACAAAGATTTTGCTCATCTGAAAATCGTGTCATTCACTGAATTGTATCTGTATTCGATGAAAATTGGCAGTTTCAATTTGCAAACTTGATTGCAAAGTAATGGCGCCGTAATTGCTGCCATGATCATTACTAATAACATAAAATTCAAAAGTAATATACGCATGTACTCAAAAACAAATTTATTAAAACCTCTAGGATACGAAAAGTTTTAGTTTTTTATTACGTATTATTTGATAATCTGCAGTAATTTCAAATAATCATTTGTACTTGTAGGAATTTAAGAAATTCTTGGAATCAAATGTATTATTTTTACTTTACAATATTATACACAGTCCAGTCACATTAATGTGACCACCTGTCAAAGGCCAGAATAACCATCTTTGTCAGAGCGGACCGCGGCGAGACGTGCAGGAAGAGGGTCAATTAGGTTTCTGAAGGTGTTCACTGGGATGTTGAGCCATGCCGACTCCAGTGCCGTGGCCAGCTGCACTAGATTACGCGGTTGAGGATCCATGGCGCGAACAACCCGATAGAGGTGGTCCCACAGATTCTCGATTGGGTTTAAATCCGGTGAGTTTGCTGGCCAGAGGATAACGGTAAACTCATAAGCATCATAACGGTAAAAGTGCTCTTCGAACCACGCACATACACTGCGAGTATATCACACCTCGCATTGTCATGCTAGAAGATGCCCTCATTCTGAGGAAAAATAATTCGCATGTAGGGGTGGACATGTTCCGCAAGCACAGATGCGTACTTGTGCTGATCCATCGTGCCTTCCACAATGATGAGTGTCCCCAGTGAATGCCAGGAAAACATTCCCCAAACCATAATGCTCTCTCATCCAGCTTGGATCCTTCCGGCAATTGTTGCAGGTTGTTTGCTTTCAGACGTTTCCCGCCATATACGCCAACATCCATCTGTCCGATGGAGCATAAAACGTGATTCATCGGAAAAAGCCACCTGTCGCCACTCTGTAGGCGTCCAGTTTCGGTACTGGCGTACAAATCTCAATCTTCGTCGCCGATGAACAGCAGTCAGCATAGGCGCATTAACCAGGCGTCTATTGCGGAGGCCCATGTGCAGCATCGTTCGCTGAACTGTTGTTGAGGATACACTTTTGGTAGTGGGTGGTCAACTGGGTGGTCAGTTGCTCAACAGTTGCACGTCTATTCGCCTGAACGCATCTCCATAGCCTTCGTTCGCCTCTGTCATCTGTAGCCCGTGGTACCATACCGCTGATTTTGGATAGTGCCATTTTGCCATGCACGGTATACTTTTACCACGGCGGCACGTGAACAGTTCACAAACCTAGCTGTTTCTGAAATACTTTTATCCTTGGCCCGAAAGCCAATAATCATGCCCTTTTGGACGTCAGATAAATCGCTACGTTTCTGCATTACGCCAACGATTGAAATGCTTTCCGATGCCCTAGGACATCCTTTATATACACTCCACTGCAATGTGCTGCCACCTGAGTTTTTTGATTGGTTATTTCCCGTTGACGTCAAAAGTACGTGGTGGTCACATTAATGTGACTGGTCTGTGTATTTGTCATCAATTAACTTAATATAATTAAGTTAATTGGGGATAATTTACTATATTGCAGTAAAAGATTACATAATAGTTGACTGTATTAATAATTGATTACATAATAAAAAAAAATACTTGCATTTATATTTAAGAACTTTTATTAGCACGCCTATATGCAATGTGTGACATTTTATCTATTTCACTAACCTCTAATAAAAACATAAACTTTATATGAAATTTCTTGTAGCTTAAAATAAGAGATATATAAAAAAAAAAAGAAACAGGCTTTATCTAGATCATTAAAGATTATATTTAAAAAAAGGTTTAATAAAATGAATTTTAAATTTTTGAAAACAGGAAATTCCGTCTTAAATTTAACTACTCGTAGATAATTAATTTGTATCTATTGAAATGGTTATTCTTAAAACAATATTTATAAAAAAATAAACTGGTTAAAATTAACACACTTTTTGTAATAAACTTATGCGCTACATAAATAAATAAATAGTAATAGTCGGACATTTTGCATTAATTTAGATTTACAACTAGGTATATCTAATTATTAATATTTAATATGTGAAATAATATAATATTAAATATTATTTCTGCAATAATTATTATTTTTCTCACAAAAATAATAATAATCATTCTTTCACATATATCTGATATATCCATTTCATATAATATAAACTTTGTGTGTATTGTAACTATACACTTTGTGTGTATTATAAATTGTTTTTTTTTTTTTTGTGTATTTGAAAAAGAAAAATGAACAGAAAATTGTGCATTGTGAGTATATTCATACATTTTAAAATTCTAGCTTAATAACAATCTGAAAACACCAAGCTGTCATCCTGATAACTATGTTCATGTTCATATATTATTTAATACCATTAATTATACAGTCAGTGTTTTGCATGTGCACCGCATTTAAAATTAACAAGTTCACTGAAAATTAAAGTAAATCTTTTAACCATGCATATATATTTTTTTCTGGTAAAACTTACAGTAACTTACTGCCAACAAGTGTCTCAATTTAGATATGTTAAATATTATGTGTCTTAGAGAAACAAATGTGATTTTGTAAAATTATTTTAAAGCGTAATATCCTTTTATTATGCACAAATAGTTTATTAAAAATTTGGTTTAAATTATTTTCTTACTATTAATAAGTTCATAAATTCGTAGTACATAAATTCAAAACTAGACAAAACTGGTCTACATCAAGTGTATGAGACGTATACTTGATATAAAATTTCAAACTTCTTTTCAACTTGAAAAAAAATCTTCACTTGTAGTAATGCATTCAGGAGTAAAATCTGCTGGCGGTGGCACTGCATTCAGAATTAAACTGTTCATTAAATTCATTCCGAATTGTTCATTACTTTTGTTTGATTCAGAAACAGGGATACTCGATAGTGGTAGTGATATTGTAACATATATGAGCATCTAGCAGCAACTTTTGGCTGTTTGTTGAGGATTTTGTGAGTTAATTTTATAATATACGACATGCAAATGCAATGCAAAAGAATTTTATAATTCGAGGAGTAAATGTCTCCCCTGTTAATAATGCTCTCCCACCAACCCCAACCTTTTGAATGCACAGGTATACATGATACACGATTTTTCTTTGATGCAGACATGCAGAAATGACGACAAAATATTCATTCTTCTCAATAACCAAAATTCCAAATATGTTACCTACATAATTAACTGTCTTTTCTGCAAAAAGAATAACTTTCGACAATAAACACCTTTAATCCGCAGGCAATCCTTAATGACTCTCCTTTGCCTTATATTTTCCATCTTCGGCTTGGAACCTGAAATCAATTAGCGAGAAACTGCTGCAAAGTTTTTAAAATGGACGCACTTGTAGGTGGAACCAGTCCATTTTTGTTGCCTTGAATTGTTGTACCCATGTTCACCAAAAGAATTCCAACTACATGTTGACTTGTACATTACCTTAAAGTTTGTCTGACTATTAGTGAGCTCCTCATTAATATTTCAATATCGAAGTACAAATTAAATTTAAAAAAAAAACCTTTTAAAAAACACCCTGCTGCCCTTAAAATCTTATCTGCTTACTTAATGCGTGCGAATGCCTGTGGAATTATACGAACCTCCCCTGCCCCTTCAGTCCCGGTGACTCAGCCATACGAAAGCTCATCGATTCTGCAAACCGTCATACAACAAACCGTCATTCGATTTCCTTTTATTCCACACTGTTTCCCCACTTATCTATAAAAAAATTCCCCTGCATGAACTAGCAATATCGCCGCATTTTCTTTCCATTACAAATGTATGCCAATGATGCACCTGCAAGAGTTTGACAGTTTTAATTGTATTTATAGTGGCTGTAACTCTTTCTTTCAAATCCTTCTATTAGCTCACACTCTCCCTATATATATCTTGTTCAAATTTTCAATCGTTAATAAAATGCTTTTTATTCATCCACTCAAGTGCAAATACATTTTTTTAACTTGTAGTGGATGACAAGTAGTGACTTGTAGTGGATGACCCCGTGATGTTAATACAGTTTTTTTCAAATATTTATTCATTAGTTAAATTTAATTAATTAATTTGAGTTTTATATGGGACAAAAAAATTCACTTCTATAAGATATTTAGCAGGATATAAATTTAGGAACCTATACCGTTGGTGGCAAAGCGTGTAGATCGCTGGAAAAAAATGTCTTTTTCAGATTCTTTATCACTATGGGTTCTAGTCTGAGTCAAGGAGAGAACAAAATGGAAAATAAAACATGTGAATAAATTGATGGAAAAGTGTGTATGTGAGAGAGAGAGAGAGGGAGAGAGAGAGATAATTTTTCCTGACTTAAAAAAAAATGAATGAAAATTATTTATAAAGGACTTTCTGCAATCGAGTGAAAAAAAAAAGTAGGAATTGACTTAAAAATTTTTTTATATTACTTATTTCTAAATTATTCCTTCTAACAACAACCATCAATTAGATCTGTATCAATACAGATAAGGCATTGGCTTCTCCGGCAGTTACAATTTTTTTTTTCTTTCTCGTTAAGATATCGTCATGAATTAACTCAAATAATTAACGAAAGAATTTGTTTACATTGCAGGTAATATAAAGGATATAATTTTAATTTTGTTTACTGAAATAAGTTTATTATGTATTTAATAAACTGTAACATAAACCTATTTTATAAAAATCATTTTAATAATAATTTTAATAATTAATTTTAATAATTAATAATTTTTAGCTGAATATTTTTTTAATTTTAAACTTCTTAAAAGCTTTTAAAGATCATTGAAATCAATAAATCTATTATGTTAGTGAAATTAATCTATTAACTTAGTGTTTGTTACATTTTCAATATTCAAGAACAATTACTTTTTCATTAAATCCATCAATAGATTAATGTTTGTTAATAATATAATTTTTTTTTTTATTTTCTTCACACCAAGTACAATTTTATCTAAACACGAAATGCAATAATTGATTAATTTTATTTAGACATAGTTTGAATTTATTATTTTGTATAAACTCAAAGATATTTTTTTGAAGTTAAAAAAGTAAAGGTAAGCATCATGCCGTGCAAATATGTATTAAAAATAAATTAACTGCATGTTAAAAAGAGAGGATAATTTTCAAATGAAATAATGATGATATCAGCATCTTAGTTAAACAATCAGAAATAACTGATTATTATATATATCTATTATTTTTTATTATTCGCAAAATCACTATTTTCTTCATATTGTACCGTCTTGATCTATACTAGGCCTATAGAGACTTCAAGAAGAGGGGCCACTTTTAGGTTCATGGGAATACTTTAAATGTAATTTACAATCATTATATATATATATATAATATATATAACTCTATTTTCATCGAAATGAAAATTAAAAATGAAATTTAGATACGCAAATGCAATTCACTGTACGAACGGAAATTTTCAGAGTTCGCGAGTTTACGTCGAATTTCAAACACGTGGTCTATGGCAGACCTCAGTTACCACACGGCATGATGCACGAAATCAAAAGTGGCTCATCTTGGAAACAGGCGGAATCTCCGGCCTGTTCAATCCCTTTTCAGAAAAGAGAAGAACAACACTCATTGCAGAAAATCCTTTCTCTTTCAAAAACACCCCTTTAAGAAAATCCATTTAGAGGAAGTGAAATCCCCATGATCTATCACCCATCACGAAACAACATGGTGTAGTCCATATCCCATCTGTAATTGTTTCGACCTGTGAAGGTCGCACAGACAATCGCTAATTTCATAAGGTATCATTATCCATGGCATTGAATATCTGCTATCAGATTTCAGTGACAGGTTGTGCTCATTAGTAACAAACACTAATTTCATGGAATATAAATATCCACAACACTGCCCATCTGCTGTCAAATTTGTGTGATAGGTTATTATGTGCTTGTTAAAAATATATATTCTTCTCTATTGGGAACGCAATGCTACAACTGTTCATGTGGAAAAAATGCTACAATATCTTTACCCAACATTTCTCTTTGATTTCAGAAACATGAAAAAGGTTTTTTTAAATATTATACTTGGGGAACAAAGTCCCTGTCTTAACTTATTTTGAAATCAATAATCAAAATATATAATACACTTTCTAACATAGCTTACATAAATTACGAATTTAAATAATTTATCTAATGTTTCTTTTTTCGCACCATTTTCATTATAACCTCTAAATAACTGCTTTGAATCTCAGGCACAATCAAGATTCATTAGGTTTGGAATCAGACAAAAATGAAAACCTATTTCAAATATCTGTCGATATCTTTATCTAAAGCTTTCAAAAGCTATTCCTCTATTCTTAAATTATTTATTCAATTTCTTGTTAACTCTCCATTTTCGTAGAAAATTGTGATATATATGTAGCCTGACTATTTTCTCAGAATCATCTATAAATTCCTCTCTATTCATTATACTTTAATTTATGCAGCGAAATAACATTTTTCATGATTATTGTTAGAGTAATTAAATTTATTCAAGAATAGTCTAGAGTTCAATTAATTATAAATTTCATGTGTTAAATGTTATATAAATTACCTTTGTTATTTTTAATAGTACGAATCGATTATTATAATAAGGGACGATGACTTGTATAAGAATGATTTCATAAAAATTATTTATTGCGATTGTTAGAAATTTAATTTTTGGAAAGTATTATAAATTATTTTCAACATACTTGAGATTGTTTTTATATAATGTTCTCATTTCATGTATTTTTGAAATTCTTAAATTAAAAAAAAAAAAATTTGTACCAGGCTTTTTTTTTTCCGTATTCATCATCACATTCATTACAAAAGGAGAGGTTTTCATTTTCAAGATGCTTATACAGACAGCTGAAAATAAGTAATTTGTTTCTTTAATTTTACTTATTTTAATGCATATTAACCCCCCTCCTACACACACATTTGAGTATCGTATGAGACAAAACGCGGAAAACTCTCACCAGGTAGTTCCACTCACGAGGCAAGATACTGAGTCAAGTCATCGAGTCTCTTTGTTTTTTTGAAACAACAACTCGTTTTTTTTTTAAACAATGTTTGCGACAAAGTGTCTACAGTGTCTACAACAACAACTATCCGCCCTAACGTTCACCAGTGGATCGTGTTGCCACTGAGCACCGAGTCGGGCACTGAAATTATTATTTCTTTAAGTGTAACCACTTCTATGAGCTTACATTGCTGCATGTAGAAAAGCACTTTTTCTACAAATTTCTCACACTTCACGTTTCAAGTGATAAATTATTTTCACAGTTAACAAAATTCTATCCAAGTGCCCATTAGTAAATATAAAAAGCTAAGCTGATATATATCTCTCTTTGAGGCAACCATGTGATAAAATTTGAAGATTTATATCTCCTGCATCGATAATATTTAGATACTAGTTACAGCATCAAGTAAAGCAATTCCATTTATGTATATACATACGAGATGAAATTAACTAATAATGTATTCTTCAATTATAATGTATTCGCTAATTCTGCAAAATTATGTAGGAAGATCTTAACACAAAGGATTTTTCTAAAATGTCATGGATATCTTGACGGGTAATTATGTTGACTGTTCCAATTCATAATAACGTTTATCTTAATTACCTTCATTTAAATAACATAACGACTTATTAGCATATACATACATATATATTGAGATTGCATGTCATATGAATTTATACAAATTTTGTGTAGTACATGATTCATAATGAACAATTCACTGAGATCTCTTAACTTTGGTAATGCTTATTTTACAACTTTTTGTTATATTTTTATTTTCTGAAAGTAGTAGGTCAAAAATAAAAAGCAGAATACGTTTGGGATTTCTTTCGTTTATCAATAATTTTAATAATAAAACAATCGCGCGATATATATCTGAGCTCGCTTTAAAAATCATGTTTAAAAAAGATCTTGCGACAGTGTTTGCACGATTTATTAAATTTTTAAGGTATTCTAAGATTTACATTAATGCCGGATTTTGTTGATAATTCCATTATTCATCAAAAAGCCAGTAAGTTAGCATGCATGACAAAAATCAGTTTTTATCAGTTATATTGTCCTACATTTGTATTGTCATACATTATTTCTACATTTGTAAGCTATCTCACATATTTGAAAAATACTGACAATAATATGGCATAATATTTTTAGATAAACGCAGACTTTAATTATTATCATCATCAACATCATCACCAGGGGCTCAATAACCCCATGGTGGGCCAAGGAAGTCTGCCTATTGGCAGACTTCGAGACATGAGAGAGGTTCACGAGGTATGGTTGTCAACCTGACGCCCAACGATCTAGAGTTATTTTAGACCCGAACCTACTGTTTAAAGTGAATTCCTTTAATTATTATGGATTTAGAAATTACTCTGTGTTTTAGTAAGTAACGACAAGACTATAAATTTAAAATAAATAGAGATCTCAGTTTTCTTTTATAACTGTATTTATGAGAATATGATCTTTGTTACAATTTGGTTACCGTGAAATTCATTTTTAAAATCCTATATTTTCGATCATACAAAGAATGGAAATAATTTAATTTTGGACATCATAAATTATCACTTTTTTTCTAACAACCATTTATTAGATGTCTCATTGATGGATCACTGAGTAGAATGAATTGGATACTCGGAAAAGAGGTTTCAGTCTTTTTACAACGATTCATCGTAAAAAAAAAAATAATAATGAAAAGTAAATAACTGGAGAAGTTAAATTAAGAATTTTTTATATTATTAAATAAGTAGACAAACAATTCTGCATCTTTAGACTGCTGCAAGCGATTTCTGAGAGGAGGCATTGCGAGGCAAATCCTTAAGGTTCTTTATTGGAAATAAAGTGAAAACGTTATGAGAGCATGTATAATAGCACTACATAATAGTACACTGTATAAATAGCACTAAAATTCAACAGCTTTCAGTGATAGCGAGTCTATGGAAGAAAGTAAATTAAATAGGACCGATATTTCATATCTATCTTAGAAACAAAACATCCAAGAAATATTTCCAGTGAGATACGACTGTTAAAATTATAATTGGGTTGACATATAATTTAGATTATCGACTGTAAGCTAATATTCAATTATTTTTTAATTTATTGCATTCCTGACACTGATAGTATATTTAAACTTCTCCAAAATGCTAACAAATGTTGTTATGATGGCAAAAATATGCAATAAAATAATTTGATTAATAAAATCAGATTACAAATTTATCATATCCTCAGTCAAGAACACTTTGTACCAAAAATATATATAACTATAATGGGATGAAATAAAATAGTAAATAACTGAAAAGTAAAAGGTAAATAATTATACCCTTAATTGAAATGGTAAATTTGATTACTATCAGGGGGATTTTACTTTCTGCTCCTATTGACTCTGGCATCAGGGATGATATAACTCCTTCCGATTAAAAGATGAGTATAGTATAAATGATATAAAAATGAACTTAAAGTTAACTCCAACTGCAGAATTTGAATACATTGAATCTTAAGATGGTTATCCGGAATGGTCGTCTGAGTTTACGGAATAGCCAGAAATCGCACGGTGTGAATACGGTGGTTGTAGAACGATGTGGGTTTCATTTTTCGCTAAAGTCACGAAGAATCAATGCAGTGTGAGCTGGTGCATTCAGTGTTTTCGGTGCTAACCGAGGTTTGACGCATTTGAGGCCCAAAAGGGAATTGACTGATCCGTTTGAAATTCCAATATTATCAGCAAGGTCTTGTAAATCGACGGTTGGCAAGCTCCAAACCTTTGATTTTTTTGACGTGAGCCTCGTCGGTTGTAGTTGATGATCTACCAGAGGGCTCTTCGTCTTCAATGCGTTCTCTGCCTTCTTTGAACAGTTTATACCAGTCAAAAGTTTATCATTTCTTTCCGATATAGGAATGCTTACGAATGCCTTCTGCAACATTCTATACTTTTCCGCAAACAAAATTGAATTGTGCTCTTTGCTCAATTCATTCAGACATTTCAAAAATTGCCGGAATCAGTTTTAGCGTCTCAGAAAGCCAAGCGTAACTCAAACACTAATGAATATTTTGAAGTCAAATTGCACACAGATGTCAAGGGACAGTGCTAACAACCTAAAAAGAGAAAAAATTGAAATTCCATAAGTCCCAGGAAATTTAAATTGTAAATTGGTCTTACTTTTTGGACACAGAAGTATTATTGTTTAATGTGAAGGAAGAAGGCAGAAAAGTTTGTTATTGTTTGAGGATTAATAAATCCTTGGAATGATTGATTATTTATTTATTGGCTGCAAATTTTATTCTTGAGAGCTTTTAGGATTATTTATTTATTCATCTCATATCAATAATAATTTAAAGGAGAATCAGAATTTTAGATTTTTTTTATTACTACATTGTATATTTGACGCCCAACTAGATTTAGCTAAGGGCATTTTTTTACATAAAGATTTAATGGAACTTATTTATATGATAATAATAGAAAAAATAATTTTAATTCGAGATTGCGACCATCGAATCTTGCGTATGAAGTCAATAATTAAAACAAATCTTCTTTTTAATAATAGGTTAATCCATATGACAAGTGATACATGTCCCCAAATTACATTGTCCACGTGGGCATGAAAAGTCCATGAGCCGCAAAGTCCTTTCATTGTTGGCTGGAGAAGATGGAGATAATATATTAACCTGGACCGGTTGAGGATAGCGTACCTGGAGAGCAATTAAACTGTGATACAATGGTGAAACAAAGTAACAAGGCCACCTACATGCGGCAGCCTGGGGATTGAACAGTTATATGTCTGCCGTTGAAACGACCTCCTATTTAAAAGATCCCATTTATACTGTTAAGCATACACTGTGTTTCAACCTTATTGAAGAAAAATGTTTAATGTAGGGCATGTTGTATGAATAGTTCCTCTGATTAGAAGCTTTTCGTAAAAGCTTATTAAACACAAGCAATATGCAAATTACTTTGTGTAATAAAACATTAAAAGAAAATCCATGTAATATATGGTTAAAACTAAAAAGAAGTATATTTTTCTAAAAAAGTCTTAGTTAATGAGTCTAAAACTAAAAAGAATTCTAAACAACAAGAACTCTATTTTTTGCCTCTAAACCGTTAATTTTTTATTGAACAAAAATTCAGGAAACAATATTAATTTTTATAATTAAAACAAATTTTTATCTTTTACAACTGGCAACTTTGTTTTGTGCAGATTCTTTGTACAATTTTGTACAGATATTCCATTTGATTTTAAATGTTTTTTTTTCCAATTGTGATATTTAAGATTCTTTATGCTTTAAAGGTTTAATTAAACTAAAACGGTTTAATTAAGTTCAAACTGTTAAATACTTATATCTGATTAACAGGAAAAATTTTTTTTTACAGGAAATGCTTTTTTCCACCTGAAGTATTTACTTAATTCATATTTGAGCAAAGATATAACATAGATCATTGTTGATTAAATCTCAAAATCCCCAGAGAATGTATCCTTCTTTATGATAACGCTGTCTATGGCTCTCTAAAGCTGATTATAATTCTTTTTTTACGGATTTTATAAGTAATTGCCTTTGGCATTACTTTTTTCTTTTCTTATTATCCTATATTTTGTATAAATATTTGTGTGTTATTTTATGTGCCGACACAGTTTCAGTCGTTCACTCTTTTGATATTTATTTCATAATATTTTTTTCACTTTTATTGTTGTTGCTTATGGGCTCTTCGGATCTTGAACAATTTCATTATTTCTATTTTTTAGAGGGTCTGATGTGAGGAACTTCAAAGCTTTTTTGTTTACCTAATGTTCTTAAAAGTTTAGTGTTATTACTTTTTGCTATGCAAACAGAGTTTTTCTGATTTAATACTCAGTTTTCTTTTAATTTTTATATTGATAATTTGTACTCTTTTATATATTAATATATATCATCATCGTAATTGGCTCGACAGCCCGTTGTGGACCTTGGCTTTCTTTAAAGACCCGGCCAGGCTGTTCTTCTCTTGGCCGTGGATTTCCAGTTTATGATCTTAATAACATTGAAATCAGAGTCTAAACAGTCCACCCGTCTCTTTGTTGGTCTTCCCTTTGGTCGTTGACCAAAATGGATTGCATTGAAAACTTTCAATATCAAACTTTCATATATATATAATATATACAGGTTTCTAACACATCCAGTAAAATGGAAAGGTTCTCGTATTTCGAATTCTGCCAGTACGCAGAAGGCCTTGACACCCCCCCCGGGCTATTGCGCTAAATGTGATTATCATGATGATGATATAGATATATAAATATTTATATAAAAGTTGAGGAGTGGCATCGTGGAGAACTACGTTCATTTTTTGTTGGAGTAGAGTTGACCCTGATTTCATTTTAATGGATGGTACCACACGTCCACATAAGGCTCATCTGCTCGACGAAACATAATTGAAGAGTAAAAATATTCATCTAATTAATTATACAGTGCCTTAACTGTTGTATGGTTAATTTTCGAACTAAAATCATACCTACAAATTAAAATCTATTTATTAGCTCTAGATATAATGAAAGGACTTTTTTTTTTTAATTTCAAACACATTTGACAACATGCCCCCGTTAAATTCTCGGTCAGCTATTATTATTATTTTCTCCCATTTTTCCTCATACAGTGAAACACATGTCATTATTTTGACAGACATAATGATGAAAGTTAAATCTTCATTGTCGTTTTCATTTTTTGCTCTTGTTATGGCAATATATGCATATAAAGTGGCTGGGATTCAGGGACCCTCGAAGAAGACAGAGAAAGACTCTGGATGGAGTTAGAAACATTGTCTGGATAAGGATGCAGATCAGGGTGGCCAAACCACGGCCGCCTTGAATATTTTTCCGGTCGATGAGATTTATCTCACTTTTACAAAATATATTTATTTTATAATGGCCAAAATAGCGTAAACACAACTATTAAAAAATATGCTTTATGTGTGCATCCATATATTCAAAAATGAAATGCCGAAATTACTAGAAAGATTTAACTTTGATTTTAAAATAATATTCTTGTGAATATAGGGCAGATATGGCCGGTTTAATTGATGAGTTTACAGTTAGGAGTTCAAAGAATAATTAAATTATATTTTTTTTTTGAACTCATGACCTCAGTGACCATCCCTAGATACGCACAGTTGATTCAATTCCTTCAACTAAGTCTGATTTTCTGTGCCATCAGACTGCTGATGATCTTAGTTGAAGTGGTTAGCTCTTTTGGCTCAACTTACACTTGCGAATCGTTTTTTTAAAATTAAATCGACTAAAGACAAAAAAACACGCTCAAGCATAACGGAAATAAACCTGCAACACCCATTACGATGTGCAAATACCCAAATGGAGATCGATTTGAGAAAGCTTAGTGGAAGAGTGGAGAAACACATATCGCACTAGTAAAATAAATATTTTTTAATGATTTCATTTTTTTTTTATTTCATTTATATTTATGTATTTTTTATTTTTCATTTTTAGTCTTCTATATTTGTTTACAATGTGCGTTTAGTATCATTACTTTTATAGTATCTATGTTTTCATGTAAGAACAATAGTAAACACATGAATGATAACTCATTCTGTTTCAATTTTTCACTCCAAAAATGCCTATAGTGGATCTAAATTTAATATTGGGGTATATAATTTTATATGCGTCCCTCGGAGTTAGGATGCATTTCCAAAGTGGCACGGAAGATCATTTGGGTTGGCCACCCCTGGTGAAGACCGTCTTGGAGTATGGGATTCACAGTTGTAATGGTAAGAAATTTCTTGCAATATGAATGTTTATTACTGTAATGACAGTGGACAGTCGTTAAACCCCATTTTTCTCTTAATTGTTGGTAAAAAATAAACGCGGTTTGTATCTAAAGAAAATATCATGCTTAAAACTCCACAATTTATAGCGAAGTGGGGCAGTTCGGTGGTGGATGAGGAGGGGGATGATTGTCAATCTTTTTTTTTATTTATAATCGACTTAGTAATTAGAATACCAAAAAAATGTGTAACATTTAGACCATTGAATGAATCAATGCAAACGTTATAACAAATTTCAGTAATTTTAAACCGTTGGGATAATTTTAACTATGATGTTGCTCGGTAAAAAATTGAAGTTAATAATAAAAAATTTTATTTTTTTAAATACATTTTTATTGTTATTAGAAGGACAATAATTTATTATCTGTGGTAATTTTGCAGAGGTGTGGACTAATTTCTTTCTCTTTCTCTTTTTGCATCTATGTATTTTTGATGACATCATGGAACCAGTGTCACAAAAATGTGTAAAAACTTGATTGGAAAAGATTGCAAAAAGCCAAATTAATTTTTTTAATTAACTTTTATGCATTTATAGTTTTCTATAAGTGTTTATGTTTAAAATATTTTCTTAAATATGCATATATATCTATATAGATATGAAATATAATTGTTGACAGTAATTGTATTTCTCTTTTTTTTTTCAGTATAACAGCATGGTGAGAGTTATAAATAAACAAATCAAGAATAAGGAGGAAAACAACTGTTTCTTCTATTATCATGTGTAAACATGATGTTGCCCTGGTTAGGAGTCCGTTACATTATCCGAAAATGAGGGCCAATCCGAAAATGAGGCCAAACTCCATTCCAAATTTTGACGAAAAATGGTACTTTGGACTCCTTAACTCTTGAAATACTTCATGAATAATATTAGACTGATGGAATTTTCTGGAGAATTCGTCTTTTTTGTAGTATGCTTTTGAATCCCTTTTCATGTTTTGTCTTGGGATTTTAAACATTTATATTTCCCATGGCTATAAGTACTCGTACTACGTTGATCCATTCCTTCTTCTGGAAGTTTCACATTTATCAATTTTGGCATTTTCCTGTGCCTATTGAGCTGTATAGTGCTTCTTATTGTATTTCGAATACTTCATTCTTAATTTATGCTTAGAATATTCAAACTTTGATATATTCTCTTAGCTAATGAATATGATAGTGATTCTTTTAAAATTTGGAATACTTCATTCTTCATTTATGCCTTGAATTTTGAAACTTTGCTATATTCTTTTGGGTATTACATGTGATACCGTTTCTTGTAGAATTGTGAATACTTCATTCTTCTTTTACGACTACAATTTTGAAACTTTAATAGATTCTTTTCGCTATTGCATGTGATACTGTTTCGTGTAGAATTTGGAATACTTCGTGCTTCATTTCGACGACATTTATCGTACTTTTGTATATTCTTTAGAGATTCTTGAACAATTCATTCACAATGAAGTTCTTGATCTATTCAATATTGCTATATTCATATGGCTATTGAATTTGGCCATTCTTGTAGTATTCCAATCAATAGCTTCATACGTCTCGTGCATTATTAAACATTGACATATTCCTGAGTTTATTCATCCGTCCTCGAATGTTCACACACGATATAATTTGAAATTTGCCGAGAAGATTTCATTTGCTTACATTTATTTTCCAGGGCCTGAAGGGCCCGAGTGTCAGCGCTCTGGCACTCGGTGCTACAGGTACTGGTCTTCTATGACTGTAGAGCGTCATGTAACCAAAGTCAGACTTCTACCTACGGGTGCTCCATCCCTACAGAAGCTGCTTCCTTCCCCTTCAACCCTGAGTGGATATGGGCTAGTGGGCTTAGCCTAGATGTCTGCCAAGTGGGATAAGAAACAACAACAAAAAAGATTAAATTTTTAGCTTAAACCAGGAAAATATATATGTGCGGACAGTGTATATGTATGAATGTAAATAATAATAATGTGGCAATATTTTGTTTAAAGATCGAGGTGTTTGAAAAATATATATAAAAACTTATAAGTATATAATATGTTTACAAAGGAAAGACATGGTTAACTTAACACTGGGAATAGGTTAATCCTTCGCTTTTGAACTTAGATGTATTGATTTTTTTTTCTGTTCCTGTACATAAAAGATTATTTATTTCTTATAAGAAGTGGTATTTTTATTATTGATTAGTCTGTATACCTCTCAATCCATGATATTAACCTTTAACATAGAATAAATATACTAACTCATCCTAACCAGCCAAAAATGACAAATACGATCACATGATAAATAGAAATAGTAATACTCAAAAATTCTTCTTTCCCAATTGCTGGGTACATACTATTCTAAAAGACAAATTCTTGAGACACCAGCATGTAAAATAATCTTCAATGCAACTAATATTTTTCTTTTTGCTTTTATTAATTTATTTTTTTGTTAACCTTTTCTCGTGAGGGTAAAAAAGGAAACATTTTAGATGCAGATAGACTGTTTTTCCAAATAATTGTAGAATATTTTAAAAAGTGAAAAAATATAGAGGGCTAACAATGGAATCAATGAAAGATTTGTAAAATGTTGTTATCGCTTTTGGTTCAACTTATACCTGCGAATCGTTTTTTAAAAAATGAAATTGACCCAACGCAAACATGCACAAACATAACGGGCGCTCACCTGCAACACCTATTGCGATGGACAAACACCCAATTGACATCGATTTGCAAAGGCTAAGTGAAAGAGTGATGAAAAAAATATCGCACTAGTCAAATAAATATTTCATTTTTTTTTTTTTTTATTTCGTTTATATTTGTATATTTTTTTTATGTTTCCTTTTGAGTGTTCGATATTACTGGACAATGTGCTTTTAGTACCATTATTATTATATTATCTATGTTGGCATGTAAGAATAATAGTAAGAAAAAAATAATAACTCATTATGTTTCAATTTTCACCCCCAAAAATTGGCTATAATGTGTCTAAATCTATTAGGGGGTATATAATTTTATAGGCGACCCGCGGAGTTAGGATGCATTTTCAAAGTGTCCCGCAAAATCATTTGGTTTGCCACCCCTGTCCTATATGAACACTAATACAGATAAAAGTTACTCACGCTCCTTCGTTCGAAACGATTTGGGGTGATGTGATTGTGGCTTGCGAATTCCGACCGTTGCTAAGTTACCCAACCGAGGGAACAGAAAATAATGTGGCGGGATAGAAGGAGGGACTGGAGGTTTCTATCTGTACGTTCTAATATTCTAATCTATCCATTTATAAATCCCTTTTTACCATTATAATGTCATCTTTTCATTCTTATTACAATCTCTTCATGTTATAAACTACATATTTCTTTAGATTGCATTTCATCATTGTCTGTCATCTATTGTTATACATATAAAACTTGTTTCGAATGTCTGGTACTTTGACCAACGGCAGATTAACAGAATCCATATTACGCAGGATGCGCCATGGAATGCTTTCTACACTGCAGCCACATCCATTTTGCAATTTAAAATTTTAACAATATCGCCAATATTGGGGAGCCTGATGGCCGAGTGGCTATCGCTCTGGCTCTCGGTGCCACGGGTTTCGATTCAAATTCTGGCGATGCCATGGATGTTTGTAGTAGTCCGGAGTCCATTTTAAGCCGTAGGTCCCGGTCTCATAACACCTTAGAGCGTCGCAGAGCTCAATAAGACTTCTTCTCATCCACATTAATATCAAACTGTAAAGGGCAACTCAGCTCTAGGTATAGTGGTGTGGTGTGATTTAGTAGTGGTATCGCCATTATTGCCATCTGTGAATCACATTCCTTTTTCACTTCTCGAGATTAGTTGATGGAATTTTCGGCTCATAGAATTAACATGCCCATCTCCGGCAAGGATACGGAAATACTAAGTTTGTGGGGTAATGAACGCAGCTTCATAAGATCTGAAATTTGAACGTGCTAACCACCAGGCTATTCCGATACAAAAAAATAAATAAATAAAGCCCCGTCGTGAGATTATTGATCTGAATCTTGCTCGTCTGGCATTTGAGAGTCATTTGCCACCTTAGATTTTGGGGGATCCTGAACCTTGAGACCATCCATGCTCTCTGCCGTGAACCTGAATGCTTACATATTTATACAGATGATGCCTTAACTGAACATTCGAGCAGAAGTGTGTTTTCCATTTTTTTTTCCTCTGTGTGTTCATGTCACGGAACAGGAGACCATAAAGTTAGAGGGGCCACACATCGTCCTCTCTTTAGTGGAGGACCAGGACACTTTGATATTTCAGGTAAGGACAAGGCAAATTTGCTGGCTAAGAATGCTACACGAATAGTCAAACATCTAAATGCTTGCAGCTGCTTTCATCCGTGAGATTTTGCATCAAATTTCAAGTTGGACTTAGATGGAGGGCATTGCTCACAGCTCGTGTCTCCTCGAGGAGTCGGGGGAACATTTTGCAACATGATGTTTCGGACAAACCTCGCGGAGAAACTGTCGCGAAATTTAGACTTGCATTGAGCCATGGTTGCTTGGAGGGCCATCTGCAACGCATTGGCATTTTTAATAGCCCAAATTGCTCGCTCTCTGTTAGAGATGAGGTCATGTAAACATCATATAGCACAATGCCCGACCTTACGTGGGGACAAGTGAAAAGATATCGGAACTTTGCTTATGAGTTTTTTTTCTCTCATTGCTTTTTTTTTTCGTGTGCGTTTTACACTTATTTTTTGATCTCGGAAGGGTTGGTTATTTTCTCTTGCCATTGGAAAAAAATTATTATTATGATAATTCAAACGATATTTTTTTGTTTCATTGTAAAAGAATTGTATTATCTTTTTTATTAAGGTAAAAGCTTAGAATTGAAACAAACCGAACCATTTTTTTGTTTAAAAAATAATATATATATATATATATATATATATATAAATATGCGCATATATATATATATATAAATATATATATATATATACATTATGTGTAGAATGTATAGATTTAACTTCAAGGTTTGTGTATCGGAGGAATATTTACTAATGTAAAAAGTTTTTTCAGAGATGCACAATGTTGTTGCTTATATGTGGTGAACTGACCTGAGGCCATTTACACTCAGAAGGGGTTGGCATATAACAGAAAATAAATTCAGCTTTACCGGTAGTTTTATGAATTCAGCTTTTACAATTTTAATTCAAATAGGTTGTTCCATTAGTTCCACTGCACTGAAATTTACTTTCATATTTTAAGTTGAATATCCTTCGGGTTTTAATACACCTGTAAAACTCTTGTATCACATAGATCTTTTAAATGATGGAATGAAGATATTTTTTAGCTATTTAATTTTAGTTATTTGAATTTTTATAATTAATGAAAATTTCATTTGTTTGGCATTGAATTGTGATTTTACAATTTATTACCTGATTGTAGAAATTTATGTTGGTGATAAATCAAACTTTATATATGTATATCGTATATATATATATATTTTATGTATACAGTTATTTATGTATATATTATCTTTTTATATATATTTTATGTATTTTTTTGCATTTTGATATGTGTATTATATATATATATATGTGTGTGTATATTATTCTCGTAGTAGAATATTCCAAATTGCCGTATTCTAATTAATAATTTCCGACATTTCTTTTAAAGAACTGTGTTTCATAAAAACAATATTATTTTTGTATGTATATATTTTTCTTTTATATACAAAAGTTCCATAGTATGAAAAAAGAATTTTTGTAAAGTAATGCAACAAATCTAAGTTAAGAGCGAATATCGAAATAATTAAATAAAAATATTTACATATTACAATTACCCCTACAGGCTCTCCTAGAAGCAATTCTATTTCATTCATCTTTCGTCGGGGAACAGTTTATGGGTATATTATTGAACCCCAACAAAGTACGAGAAGAAAGAAAAAAAAAAACCTACAGTTCTTCTCTGAATGGAGTATGTAAATTATTTTAAACCATTTTATTAAATTATTTTTAAACCATTTTATTAAATTATTTCGAACCATCATTTTAAACTATTTTATTAAATTATTTCAAACCATTATTTTAAACCCTTTTATTAAATTATTTTGAACCATTATTTTAAATCATTTTATTAAACTATTTCGAACCATTATTTTAAACCATTTTATTAAATAATTTTAAATCATTGTTTTAAACCAGTTTATTAAATTATTTCAAATCATTATTTTAAACCATTTTATTAAATTATTTCAAATCATTATTTTAAACTATTTTATTAAATTTGTCAAACCATTTAATTAAAATATTTTAAACCATTTTATTATTTATAATTTTTTTTAATTATTTTAAGTTATTTTTTAGTATGTAAATTATTTTATTAAATAATTAGCAAAAGTTTTCTTGATAAACAGCATTAATTATAAATGTATTTTGTCATCAAGGTGTGAGGGAAATTAGTCATCGGAAATGACGGCTCAATTTACAGCAGAAAGAGCTTATTTTAAAGCAAAGACTGCATTCACAATTTCTTGATTTTGTGAACAAATAAGCTTTCATAATTTTAAAGTCATCTTTCAAACACAGTAATTATTTAAACATAATCATCATTTCCGTTTATCCTTTTTTTTTTAAAAAATATATTCTTCTCGTAGTAGAATATTCCAAATTTCCATCAGCTCGACGTACGCTTTGATATTTACACTACGTAAAGAAAGTAGAAGGACACTTGATTTTGTAACAATAACCGAAAAATATTTTATTTTTACTAAACTTTTTATGAGAAACATTTTACAAATATTTTAAAATACAATTTTAACATCAGAATTATGATATTCAAACATAGAATATTAATGGCAACAAAATAGTTTATCTTTTTTGAAACTTTGTAAAAAAAAAGTAGAAGGACAGCATTATAATGAATGAAAAATAGTGATTTTAATAAGGTATGTTCTTCCCATTGGCCTTTATAACTTCAAATATTCTGTTTGGAAGTGAATTGAGATTGAACATCTGTTTGACAAAAATTGTCCCACGAGTCATTCAATGCTTCTCGAAGTTGAGTTAGCGAATCAAATTGCCTTCCATCAGCATAAACTCGACGAACTAGCATTGCTCAGATGTTTTCCACTATATTAAGGTCAGGACTTTGGCTGGCCATGGTGAAACATCCACATCATTTGTTAGGAACCAATTTTTGACTCCAGTCGCGGTGTGAATGGAAGCTCCGTCTTGCTGAAACTTCCACTCTTCCCCCCCCAAGTCAGAGCCATAAGGAAGAAGCTCGGAATTCAGCACTTGAATGTAGTCTGTATGTTTTTGCCTACCATTTAAGAAAATCAGACTTGTCCTTCCTCCGTATCCAACAGCCAACCAAACCATTAAACTCCCTCCTCCCATTTGTCGTGTTGAATAGTATTCGTCTTCATTCCCCAGACAATGCCAGTAGTGCTGATATCCGTCTGGACAGTCTAAGTTAAGTTTCTTTTCATCGGAAAATATCACAGAAGTCCATTCTGTAGTCCAGGACATGTGCTCCTTAGCCCACGCTAAACGGTTATGAATATGAGCTTGTGTATACTTAAGATGATGTTTCCGTTTTTTGAAAATGAATTTTTAGATCTTTTAATATAGTTGTAAACTGTTTGTTTCGTCACATGATTAAGTCCTGCTTGATTTCTTGCCTTTGAAACACTTCCTTTGTTCTTCTTAAGCACACTAACAAGTTTTCTTTTTCATCACGTGGTGTTAACTTTTTCGGTCTACCAGTCTTCTTTTTCTTTCCATTTTTATAAGGATTTCTGATAAAGTTTGAAACTGTATTGTGGCTCACCTGCAACAATTGAGCAATCTCTCTGACACCTTTACAATCATTTTAATATGCGGAAATTTGGCCTTTCTGAAAATCGTTCAAAGTTATTAATTTAGGCATTTCTGAGAACGGAGAAACAGCGTAACTTTTAAACAAATTAGATTTTTTGACAGAAAAGGATAAAACAAAGTACAAAATCACTATTTAACTAAAGGACAACTCACTAAATTAAATATATTAGCAAGTGTCCTTCTACTTTTTTTACGCATCGGAAATTATATATACTAATTTTATTATTAATATTAGTGGCAGATGTTTAATTTTTGCCTAAAATGAAAAAAAATGGTCATTAAACTAAATCTGCATAAATATCTGGTAGTTAGGAGAAAATAAGAGATATTAATTGGCAAAAAACACTGTCCTTCTATTTTTTTTTACGCAGTGTATTTACCTGCTTCTTTTGTTATAATTTGTGCTTTTGGGATTTTGGTAAAAGTTTTGCCTTTATTATTGATATTTCAACCTATCCTTTTATTTCTACCTTTCAATAGATATTTTAAAATAGGTAATTATTCTAATTTAATAAGCTTGATTTTCTTTCATTCCATTTATTTTTGTACTAAAAGAGCATATAACTGTTTGTTATTATTATTGTTTTAAATCTCAGCACGATTTTCACAAAGTCTTAGAAAACCTTTCTTCCCATCAAATATATTCATGAACGAAAGGAGATGTTACTGCGAGCTGACAAATTTGGAGAATATTAAGATAAATAACAAAACATTATTTTTGAATGGAATAAATTCTTTAGTAAAACACTATTTCTGGATCTGGACACTTTACCATCGCCTGTCACAACCACACAAGGGTATCTTTATTTTTGAAAGCTGAGACTTGAAAGAGGTGGCAGCAGATTCAAACGTTTGTCAACCAGCACGCTAATTTCATTCCTTACCTGTGAACATCAAGCGGAGAAATTACACTTTTAAACAGAGATTTATAGTATTTAATAGAAACACACAAATTTTGACCTAGATGAACACACTCTAAAATGAATATCAAATTCATATTTATTAATAAACATTTTATCATATATACTTATTAATTTTGCCCACGGTCATACCATGCTCAATATACCGGTTCTCGTTCAATCACCGAAGTCAAGCCTCATCGGTCGAGGTCAGTACTTGGGAGGGTGACCACCTAGGAACACCGCGCCGTTGGCATTCAAAATTTTGGGACCTGAATTTCTGAGTGGCTAGCGTTCTGATGCTCGGCAACACAAATTTCGTGTTCGAGTCCCGGCGGTGCCATTCATGTTTGTAGGGGTTCGGAATCCACTTAAAGCCGTAGGTCCCGGTCTGACATGATTGTTGAGCGTTGGGCGTAGGACTGACAACCCTGCCCCGTAAAAAAAAAAAAAAGGAAAACATCTCTCGCCTCGAAATCAGTTGGCAAGGCAGACGGCTTTGGCTCACAACGGGGCTGTTGCGTCAGTGATGATGACTTATTATTTTAGGCATTTACTTCTATTTATAAAATCCACTTATTGTTTTTACATAAAAACAATAATGTTTTCCTTTCATATTCATATATTTCTGGAACAGAAAGCTTAATGATATTGGCGCATGTACAAGTCATTTAATTTTACGGAACCATTCTAGAGATTTCTTTTTTTTCTTTTTTGTTTTAATTTATGAATCTGAGTGAATTATTAAAGTCTGCTTAAAATATGAATGAGAAAGTCATTTTACTTTAACTAAAATTAAATGTTAACTGAATTAAATTGCGAAAATAGTTAATATCCCCTTTTTTTTCAATCGGATTCCTGCGAAATCAATGATGAGCTTCAATGTATACATTCTTGGCTAGAGCGAGAAATGAAAAGTTAAACTTAGTGGGCTGAAGTACTACAACATTTATAAACTATATGAGATTCCTAACATGTAGAATGCATAATTATTCTTCTGAACCAAAAATAGACATTAGAAATGAAACATGAATTTTTTGTTCAAATTTAATTATTTCTCTATGAAATATTTTAGGTTAGAAATTTTATTTTATTGCTATGATCTGCTTAAAGAAATAATTAGAAAAATACAAAGTTAAACTCACCATGTGTATAACATTTAAAAGAGTTTATTTCAAAACAGATTTTATGTTACATACAGAAGCAGGACGGATCTCTTCCCAACATTCTAATTGTTGCCAATTTTTGTTGATTGTGTAATCATTTACACATTATTTATTTTCATCGCAGGATTGAAACATATTTTTACTTAATATTAGCAGACAGAATTCGGTGTTAGCTATGTGCCAAAACTGATTTAATATTTTTCATTTTGGTAAAGTGTGAGGAAAGTAAAATCCAAAATTACCTAGCGAAAATTATTCAACCTTTATGCCTTTTCGCAGTTGTTTTCTATGCACATTGTTTATAAAGCACTGATTTCGTTACAAGCATTTTATTATTGCTCACACAAGCTTTATATAATTAAAAAACAACTAAATTATTATTTTCTTGTTTTTTTGTTTCTACACCATATATAAATGTAATTAATATTGAGAAAAGATCGAGTTATCATTGTAATAATTTTTGATTATAAAAACCAATTTCACATCAGACAGACATACTACTTTTAGACAGACGGAAAATTTTTAGACAGACATACTACTGTGCCCAAAAAGTAAGACCAAGCAATTTTTTTTTTCAAAAACTCTTTATTTTTTCTTCCAAATTTATTTCATCGCCTTCAAAGTGATCCCCTCCGGACGCAATGCACTTGTGTCCGGAATTTTAAATTGAAAATTCGTCTCGCTTTTTCGACACTGTGGTACACATCAATCTAGACAGACATGGAATAGATGGATTCCGCAATTAAATTAAATCATCCACATAGTAAAAGTATAACATAAAAATAAAAAAAGTTTTAAGAATATTATTTTTTATTTCAAATTAAAGAATAATAACTAACATTTCTTTATGGAGATGTTGATTAATATTCTGGGGAATACTCTATCCACAATGGTTTTTTTATTTTGTAACTTCTATAAGAATGTTTGGAATCTTAAAATTCTACTCAGACATAGGAATCAATTTGCAAAGACAAACAATAAGTTTATTTAATTGCGAGTTTTTATATAATTGACCTTAAAATGTATTTGAAGGTAAAAATTAAGCATTGTTTATTATAATAGAAGAAATTTTTTAGTTAAAACTAGTCTAGATTTCCTTAAAATATAAAAAGCGTTTAAGTGAAATATCTTCCTTCTCGCATAGGTGCTCTACTAATACACAGCATCTACCCACAGGCAGAGCGAAATGATTTGTGAGGATTCAATGTGTGAGGAGATTGGAGTGAAAGTTCTATCCAAATAAGTTGAGACGAATAATTGATTAAATTTTAAACTCAATATAGGATCTGAAACTCAAACACTTGCAAACACTTTTTGTATTCTATTTAAATAACATACAGCAAACAACATTTTTATTGAAATCTAGATAGAATTAAATAATTTAGGAAAAGTTGCGGCTTATTTTTGTTTAAAGGTTTAGGACTCACGTTCAAGGTTTAGGTCACGTGAAAAGATTCTTATGAATATTTTAGATGCTAAACATATTAATTTTATTGACCATAACTTTAAAACTATAAATTTCCAAATTAAATTTACAGTTTTGAAATCATACCATTTTTATCTTTTCGTAAATAATGCACAAACACATAATTAGTTATTCGCTCATTAAATAAAATCTGTTAATTTTTATTGGGACAACACAACGCAACGCAACAAAACGCAAATGACGTCTTCGGAAATTTTTTTTTCACTTTTTTGATTAAACATTGATGTTCATTAACTGTATTGAATTCATGCTTTAATGTAACTCCTAGTATTTTTTTTTCATATTGGAATTTAATTACATAAGGTGTGGCCATTCCAAATGATCTTACGAGCCACTTTAGAAATGCATCCTAACTTCGCGGGCCACATATAAAATTATATATCCCCCAATTAGATTTATACCCACTGCAAACATTTTTTTTTGAAATGAAAATTGAAACATAATAAGATATTACTATTGTGTTTACTATTATTATTACATGAAAACATAAATAATATATTAATAATAATGATACTAAACACGCATCGTAAAGACACATATAACGCTAAAAATGAAATATAAAAAATATATAAATGATAAAACGAAATATAAAAATCGATCTCAATTTGACTATTTGCACAACGTAATGGGTGTTGCAGGTGAGCGTCCACTATGTTTGAGCGCATTTTGTGTTGGGTCCATTTCATTTTCGAAAAAAAAAAAAAAAAAACGATTCGCAAGTGAAAGTTGAACCAAAATCCCTAACAACTTCACCTAAGAATTTGGTTTGCTCTGCTATCAACAATCAACTATGTGTATCTAGGAATGGTCACTGCATCACTGAGGTTACTTAAAGTGAAATATAACAGATAGGCTGAAACGTTCGTAGGCTGACACATAGATGGCGCTACTAGTATTAAATCTATATGATTTTTAGTTAGCCCTAACCTTCAAAAGACACAAAAGACATTTTTAGTGAAGCAACTTTTGTTAGTTTGAAAAAAATGAATATATAAGAAATTTCGTGTGTTAATAAAGCATTGCTTTTTGGCGAAAAAATACTATTGAAGCCAAGGCTTGGCTTGATAAACATTATTCGGACTTTGCACCAGAAAAATCAACTGTAGAGAAGTGGTTTGCTAAATTTAAACGAGACGAAATGAGCAGCGAGGACGATGCACGCAGTGGACGCCCCAAAGAGGCTGTTACCGACGAAAACATCAAAAAGTCCCCAAAATAATTTCTCATAACCATAAAGTGAAGTTGATTGAGATAGCTGAGACCCTAAAGATATCAAAGGAACGTGTTGGACATATCGTGAATGAATATTTGGATACGCGAAAGCAGTGTTCAAAGTGGGTGCCGCGCGAGCTGACAATCGACCCAAAACAACAACGAATTGATGATTCTAAGCAATGTTTGGAGCTGTTCAAACGTAATAAAGCCAAATTTTTGCGTCCATATGTGGTAGTGGATGAAATATGGCTCCATCATTTCACACCGGAGTCCAATCGACAGTCAGCCGAGTGCACGTGATGAACACTAAAAATGCTATAACTTCATTAAAAATGCTATAACTTCACTAAAAATGCTATAACTTCTAAAAATGCCATAACTTCACTAAAAAAATGCTATAACTTCACTAAAATGCTATAACTCGCATACTAATAGAGCAACAGCTGCAAATTCATAACTGTCTTTTGAAGGTTAGGGGGCTACTAAAAATCATATGGCTTTAACAGTAGCGCCATCTATGTCAAAACTCTTCAGCCCACCTGTTAGAACCAGTTATATTAGATATTCCAAAATACGAGCATCATGAGTTCTCAGAATATAAGTTTAATTATTTTTGCGATTCATATGGCAAGAATATTATTTTAAAGTTAAAGTTTTCTCATAGCTACCATTTTCTAATATAGTCGATGCCCAAATAATGTATTTTTTTAATACATTGGTTTCCACCTTTGTTATAAAAATAAATATATTTTGTAAAAGTGTGATAAGGACATGGAGCTAGCAAACCATAGATTTACAATTAGAGACCTTTATGATGATGTTGGAATTTCAAAAGGATCTTTTTGTCTCAAACGCGTCAAATCGCGTACCTTTCACAATGCACAGATCACAAAAATTTTTCAAAATAAATTAACATCCATCTATATAAAATAATAATTTGCATACATCACATATAAAATAATATTTTTTGCCTTTAGAGAAGAAACCCTTTCTAAAATCACTAAATTTTCGGAAAACAGGACAATGATTTTCGGCACATTTGGGTAGAACTTAATTATAGATGTTAACAAAAATAAAACAAATTAACATGCATCTATATAAAATAATAATTTTCATACATCCCTATAAAAATATTTTTTTGGATGTATGAAAATTTAAAAATAATTCATAAAAAAAAAAGAACACTAATTTTCATCACATTGGTAGAAGTTAATTATACATAAAAATAAAATAGCATGCATCTATATAAAATAAAATCAAATAACATGCATCTATATAAAATAATAATTTCCATCCATCCATATAAAATAACATTTTTTGTCTTTAGAGAAAAAAAATTTTTGAAAGCAATAAAAAACAAAATAAATTAACATCCATCTATATAAAATAATAATTTGCATACATCCATATAAAATAATAATTTGCATATAGCCATATAAAATAATATTTTTTGTCTTTAGAGAAGAAACCCATTAGAAAGCAATAAATTTTCGTATGAAAACAGGACAATGATTTTCAGCACATTTGGTAGAACTTAATTATAGATGTTAACAAAAATAAAACAAATTAACATGCATCTATATAAAATAATAATTTGCTTACATCCATATAAAAAAAATATTTCTTGTGTTTGTAGAAAAATATTTAGATGACCTATTAGAAATCTTCGTCTATTACTAAAGATTATTAATAGATGTTGAAGATAGTTAATTACAGATGTTAAATCAAATTAACATACATCTACATAAAATAATAATTTGCTTATATCCACATAAAAATATTTCTTGTCTTTCTAGAAAAATAATTAGATGACCTATTAGATATCTTCATCTATTACTAAAGATTGTTAATAGATGATGAAGATAGTTAATTAAAGATGTTAAAACAAATTAACATACATCTATATAAAATAATAATCTGCTTATATCAATATAAAATAGTATTTTTTGTCTTTAGAGAAATACACCTTTCGCAAGCAATAACAAAACAAAATAAATTAACATCCATCTATATAAAATAATAATTTGCATACATCCATATAAAATAATATTTTTTGCCTTTAGAGAAGAAACAATTTCGAAATCACTAAATTTTCGTATGAAAACAGGACAATGATTTTCGGCACACTTGGTAGAACTTAATTATAGATGTTAACAAAAATAAAACAAATTAACATGCATCTATATAAAATAATAATTTTCATACATCCTATAAAAATATTTTCGGTCTTTAGAGAAAAATTGACTAAAAAAAAAAAAAAAAAAGAACACTAATTTTCATCACAATTGGTAGAAGTTAATTATACATAAAATAAAATAGCATGCATCTATATAAAATAAAATCAAATAACATACATCTATATAAAATAATAATTTCCATCCATCCATATAAAATAACATTTTTTTTGTCTTTAGAGAAAAAAAAACCTTTTTGAAAGCAATAAAGAAAAAAGAAAATAAATTAACATCCATCTATAAAATAATAATTTGCATACATCCATATAAAATAATAATTTGCATATAGCCATATAAAATAATATTTTTGTCTTTAGAGAGGAAACCCATTAGAAAGCAATAAATTTTCGTATGAAAACAGGACAATGATTTTCAGCACATTTGGTAGAACTTAATTATAGATGTTAAAAAATAAAACAAATTAACATGCATCTATATAAAATAATAATTTGCTTACATCCATATAAAAAAATATTTCTTGTCTTTGTAGAAAAATATTTAGATGACATATAAGAAATCTTCATCTATTACTAAAGATTATTAATAGATGTTGAAGATAGTTAATTAAAGGTGTTGAAACAAATTAACATACATCTATATAAAATAATAATTTGCTTATATCAATATAAAATAATAATTTTTGTCTTTAGAGAAAAACACCTTTCTCAAGCAATAACAAAAACAAAATAAATTAACATCCATCTATATAAAATATAATTTGCATATATCCATATAAAATAACAATTTGCATACATCCATATAAAATAATTTTTTTTTGCCATTTAGAGAAGAAACCCATTCGAAATCAATAATTTCTCGTATGAAAAAAAAAGAACACTAATTTTCAGCACATTGCGTAGAAGTTAATTATAGATGTTAACAATATTAATACAAATTAACATGCATCTATATAAAATAATAATTTGCTTATATCAGTATAAAATAATATTTTTTTGTCTTTAGAGAAAAAAATTTCGAAAGCAATAACAAAAACACAATAAATTAACATCCATCTATATAAAATAATGATTTGCATATATCCATATAAAATAATATTTTTGCTTTTAAAAGAAGAAACCCATTCGAAAGCAATAAATTTTCGTATAAAAAAGGACAATGATTTTCAGCACATTTGGTAGAACTTAATTATAGGTAATAAAAAAAATAAAACAAATTAACGTGCATCTATATAAAATAATAATTTGCTTACATCCGTATAATAAAATATTTCTTGTCTTTGTAGAAAAATATTTAGATGACCTATTAGATATCTTCATCTATTACTAAAGATTATTAACAGATGTTGAAGATAGTTAATTATAGATGTTAAAACAAATTAACAAACATCTATATAAAATAATAATTTGCATACATCACTATAAAAATATTTTCTGTCTTTAGAGAAAAATTGACAAAAAAGGAAAAAAGAACACTAATTTTCATCACATTTGGTAGAAGTTAATTATAGATAAAATAAAATAACATGCATCTATATAAAATAATAATTTCCATCCATCCATATAAAATAACATTTTTGTCTTTAGAGAAAAAAACCTTTTGATCTAATAAATAAATTTTCTCATTTGAAAAATAGAACACATTAATTTTCATTAGAGAAAAACACATTTTTCGTTGAAAAACAGGACAATGATTTTTCAGAAGTTAATTATAGATGTTAACAATAAAAACAAATAACATGCATCTATATAAAATAATAATTTGCATACATCCATAAAAAATAATATTTTTGTCTTTGTAGAAAAATATTTAGACCTATAAAAATATCAGAACATCTATTACTAAAGATCAATTAATAGATGTTGAAGATAGTTCATTATAGATATTAAAACAAATTAACATACATCTATATAAAATAATAATTTGCATACATTTGTATAAAATATTTTCGTCTTTAGAGATAAAAAACCTTGACAATAAAAAAAAAAAAGAACACTAATTTTCATCACATATTGGTAAAATTAATTATTTAAAATAAAATTAACATGCATCTATATAAAATAATATTTCCATCCATTGTCTTTCTTTGTGAAAAATATTTAATTTTCGTATGAAAACTATTACAATATCTTCATCTACTTACTAAAGATTAATAAATTTAACAATTACAAATAAAACAAATTAACATTCATCTATATAAAATAATAATTTGCTTATATAAATATAAAATAATATTTTTTTGTATGAATTTTCTTTAAAAAAGATAAACCTTTTTGGTAGTTAACATTAAAATAGCATGTCTATATAAAATAAAATCAATTTTCATACATCTATATAAAATAATAATTTTGCTTATATCAGTATAAAATAATATTTTTTGTCTTTAGAAAAAAAAATTTCGAAAGCAATAACAAAAACAAAATAAAACATTCATATAAAATCATACATCCATATAAAATAATGATTTGCATATTCCATATAAAATAATATTTTTGCCTTTAGAGGAAAAAACCCATTCGAAAGCAATAAATTTTCGTATAAAAAAAGGACAATGATTTTCAGCACATTTGGTAGAACTTAATTATAGATGTTAACAAAAATAAAACAAATTAACGTGCATCATATAAAATAATAATTTGCTTACATCCGTATAATAAAATATTTCTTGTCTTTGTAAAAAATATTTAGAAAACCTATTAGATATCTTCATCTATTACTAAAGATTATTAACAGATGTTGAAGATAGTTAATTATAGATGTTAAAAAAAATTAACAAACATCTATATAAAATAATAATTTGCATACATCAATATAAAAATATTTTCTGTCTTTAGAGAAAAATTGACAAAAAAGGAAAAAGAACACTAATTTTCATCACATTTGGTAGAAGTTAATTATAGATAAAATAAAATAACATGCATCTATATAAAATAATAATTTCCATCCATCCATATAAAATAACATTTTTGCCTTTAGAGAAAAAAAAAAAGCCTTTCGAAATCAATAAATTCTCGTTTGAAAAAGAACATTAATTTTCATCATATTTGGTATAGTTAATTATAATAAAAAAATAAAATAACATGCATCTATATAAAATAATAATTTTTGCCTTTACATCCACATAAAATATATCTTGTCTTTGTAGAAAGATATTTAGAAGACCTATTAGATATCTTCATCTATTACTAAATATTATTAACAGATGTTGAAGATAGTTAATTATAGATATTAAAACAAATTAACATCCATCTATATAAAATAATAATTTGCATACATCCCTATAAAATATTTTCGGTCTTTAGAGAAAAATTGATAAAAAAAAAAAGAACACTAATTTTCATCACAATTGGTAGAAGTTAATTATACATAAAATAAAATAACATGCATCTATATAAAATAAAATAAAATAACATGCATCTATATAAAATAATAATTTCCATCCATCCATATAAAATAACATTTTTTGTCTTTAGAGAAAAAAAACCTTTTGAAATCAATAAATTCTCGTAATTTTCAATCTATAAAAAATAATAATTTGAACATATAAAATAATAATTTCCATCTAATATAAAATAATCTTTAGCAAAAATATTTCGATGAAATCAATAAATTCTCATCTATTAATAATTTTCAAAGATGTTAACAATATTAAAACAAATTAACATGCATTTGTATAAAATAATAATTTGCTTATATCAGTATAAAATAATATTTTTTGACTTTAGAGAAAAAATTTCAGAAAGCAATAACATAAACAAAATAAATTAACATCCATCTATATAAAATATTGATTTGCATATATCCATATAAAATAATATTTTTTGTCTTTAGAGAAAAACCCATTCGAAAGCAATAAATTTTCGTATGAAAAAAAAGAACAATAATTTTCAGCACATTTGGTAGAACTTAATTATAGATGTTAACAAAAAATAAAACAAATTAACATGCATCTATATAAAATAATATAATTTGCTTATATCCGTATAAAATAAAATATTTTTGTCTTTGAGAAAAATTTTCTCAAAAACCTAAATTAACATCCATCTTATAAAATCTAATTTGCAAACATTATAAAATAACAATTTGCATACATCCCTATAAAATAATATTTTTGTTTTATAGAAGAAACCCTTTCGAAAAAAATTTTCATATGAAAACAAGACAATGATTTTCAGCACATTTGGTAGAAGTTAATTATAGATGTTAACAAAAGGAAAACAAATGAACATGCATCTATAAAAATATAATTTGCTGTCTCCATAAAAAAAAATTTTCTGTCTTTAAAAGGAAAAGAACACTAATTTTCATCACATTTGGTAGAAGTTAATTATAGATAAAATAAAATAACATGCATCTATATAATATAATAATTTCCATCCATCCATATAAAATAACATTTTTTGTCTTTAGAGAAAAAAAACCTTTCGAAATCAGTAAATTCTCGTATGAAAAAAAGAACACTAATTTTCAGCATTTTGGTAGAATTAATTATAGATAAAATATTAAAACAAATTAACATGCATCTATATAAAATAATAATTTGCTTATATCCACATAAAAAATATTTTTTCTTTCGAGAAAAATTTCGAGAATAACAAAAACAAAATGAATTAACATCCATCTATATAAAATAATAATTTGCATACATCCATATAAAATAATAATTTACATATAGCCATATAAAATAATATTTTTGTCTTTAAAACAAATTAACTTACATCTATATAAAATACAATAATTTTCAGCACATTTGGAAAAATATTTATCTGTTAACAAAAATTAAAGCAATTTAGCATGCATCTATATAAAATAATAATTTGCTTACATCTATATTAAAAAATATTTCTTGTCTTTGTAGAAAAATATTTAGATGAAGTTATCTTCATCTATTTCTAAAGATTATTAATAGATGTTGAAGATAGTTAATTATAGATGTTAAAACAAATTAACATGCATCTATATAAAATAATAATTTGCTTATATCAGTATAAAATAATATTTTTTTGTCTTTAGAGAAAAAAAAATTTCGAAAGCAATAACAAAAACAAAATAAATTAACATCCATCTATATAAAATAATAATTTGCATACATCCATATAAAATAATATTTTTGCTTTTTTTTTGTCTTTAGAAGAAACCCTTTCGAAATCAATAAATTTTCGTATGAAAACCGGACAATGATTTTCAGCACATTTGGTAGAACTTAATTATAGATGTTAACAAAAATAAAACAAATTAACATGCATCTATATAAAATAATAATTTGCTTACATCCACATAAAAAATATTTCTTGTCTTTGTAGAAAAATATTTATATGACCTATTAGATATCTTCATCTATTACTGAAGATTATTAATAGATGTTGAAGATAGTTAATTATAGATGTTAAAACAAATTAACATACATCTATATAAAATAATAATTTGCATATATCAATATAAAAAATAATATTTTTGTCTTTAGAGAAAAAAAAAAAATTTCGAAAGCAATAAAAAAAACAAAATATTTTCACACATTTGGTATAATTATATAAAATAAAATAACATGCATCTATATAAAATAATAATTTCCATATCCATATAAAATAACATTTTTTGTCTTTAGAGAAAAAAAAAAACCTTTCGAAAAAATAAATTTTTGTATGAAAAAAGAACAATGATTTTCAGCACATTTGGTAGAATTAATTATAGGTGTTAAAAAATAAAACAAATTAACATGCATCTATATAAAATAATAATTTGCTTTACATCCACATAAAAATATTTCTTGTCTTTGTAGAAAAATATTTAGATGACCTATTAGATATCTTCATCTATTACTAAAGATTATTAATAGATGTTGAAGATAGTTAATTATAGATGTTAAAACAAATTAACATACATCTATATAAAATAATAATTTGCATACATCCCTATAAAATATTTTCTGTCTTTAGAGAAAAATTGACTAAAAAAAGGAAAAAAAGAACACTAATTTTCATCACATTTGGTAGAAGTTAATTATAGATAAAATAAAATAACATGCATCTATATAAAATAATAATTTCCATCCATCCATATAAAATAACATTTTTTGTCTTTAGAGAAAAAAAACTTTTCGAAATCAATAAATTCTCGTTTGAAAAAAAAGAACACTAATTTTCATCATATTTGGTAAAGTTAATTATAGATAAAATAAAAATTAACATGCATCTATATAAAATAATAATTTGCATTACATACATATAAAATAATATTTTTTGTCTTTAGAGAAAAAAACCTTTCGAAATTCAATAAATTTTCTATTAAAAAAAGAACACTAATTTTCAGCACATTTGTAGAACTTAATTATAGATGTTAACAATATTAAAACAAATTAACATGCATTTATATAAAATAATAATTTGCTTATATCAGTATAAAAAATATTTTTTGTCTTTAGAGAAAAAAACTGAAAAGCAAAACATAAACAAAATAAAAAACATCTATATAAAATATTAATTTGCATACATCCATATAAAAAATATTTTTGTCTTTAGAGAAGAAACCCATTCGAAAAAAATGAAAAAAAGCAATGATTTTCAGCATAAAGAACTTAATTATAGATGTTAACAAAAATAAAAAATTAACATGCATCTATATAAATAATTTTGCTTATCATCCTATAAAAAATATTTTCTGTCTTTAAAGAAAAACTTAAAAAAATAAAATAAAATTTTCATCATTTGGTATATAAAATAAAATAAAATTTACATCTATATAAAATAATAATTTCCATCCATCCATATAAAATAACATTTTTGTCTTTAAGAAAAACCTTTCGAAATCAATAAATTCTCGTATGAAAAAAAGAACACTAATTTTCAGCATTGTGTAGAAGTTAATTATAGATGTTAACAATATTAAAACAAATTAACATGCATCTATATAAAATAATAATTTGCTTATATCAGTATAAAATAAAATTTTTTGTCTTTATTTTCGAAAGCAATAACATAAACAAAAAATAAATTAACATCCATCTATATAAAAAATAATTTGATTACATCCATATAAAATAATAATTTGTATATAGCCATATAAAATAATATTTTTTGTCTTTAGAGAAGAAACCCATTCGAAAAAGCAATAAATTTTTGTATGAAAAAGGACAATGATTTTCAGCACATTTGGTAGAACTTAATTATAGATGTTAACAAAAATAAAACAAATTAACATGCATCTATATAAAATAATAATTTTTGCTTACATCCATATATAAAATATTTCTTGTCTTTGTAGAAAAATATTTAGATGACCTATTAGATATCTTCATCTATTACTAAAGATTATTAATAGATGTTGAAGATAGTTAATTATAGATGTTAAAACAAATTAACAAACATCTATATAAAATAATAATTTGCATACATCAATATAAAAATATTTTCTGTCTTTAGAGAAAATTTGACTAAAAAAAAGGAAAAAGAACACTAATTTTCATCACATTTGGTAGAAGTTAATTATAGATAAAATAAAATAACATGCATCTATATAAAATAATAATTTGCATCCATCCATAAAAATAACATTTTTTGTCTTTAGAGAAAAAAAACCTTTCGAAATCAATAAATTCTCGTTGAAAAAGAACACTAATTTTCATCACATTTGGTAGAAGTTAATTATAGATAAAATAAAATAACATGCATCTATATAAAATAATAATTTCCATCCATACATATAAAATAACATTTTTTGTCTTTAGAGAAAAAAACCTTTCGAAATCAATAAATTCTCGTATGAAAAAAAAGAACACTAATTTTCAGCACATTGTGTAGAAGTTAATTGTAGATGTTAACAATATTAAAACAAATTAACATGCATTTATATAAAATAATAATTTGCTTATATCAGTATAAAATAATATTTTTTGACTTTAGAGAAAAAAAAAATAACAAAAAAATAAATAACATAAACAAAATAAAATTAACATCCATCTATATAAAATAATAATTTGCATATATCCATATAAAATAATATTTTTTGTCTTTTAGAGAAGAAAAACCCATTCGAAAGCAATAAATTTTCATATGAAAAAGGACAATGATTTTCAGCACATTTGGAAAAACTTAATTATAGATGTTAACAAAAATTAAAGCAATTTAGCATGCATCTATATAAAATAATAATTTGCTTACATCCATATTAAAAAAATATTTCTTGTCTTTGTAGAAAATATTTAGATGACCTATTAGTTATCTTCATCTATTTCTAAAGATTATTAATAGATGTTGAAGATAGTTAATTATAGATGTTAAAACAAATTAACATACATCTATATAAAATAATAATTTGCTTATATCAATATAAAATAATATTTTTGTCTTTAGAGAAAAACCCTTTAGAAAAGCAATAACAAAAAACAAAATAAATTAACATCCATCTATATAAAAAATAATTTTCATACATTAATATAAAATAATAATTTGCATATATCCATATAAAATAATATTTTTGTCTTTAGAGAAGAAAACCTTTCGAAATCAAGAAATTTTCGTATGAAAACAATACAATGATTTTCAGCATTTTGCTAGAATTTAATTATAGATGTTAACAAAAATAAAACAAATTAACATGCATCTATATAAAATGATAATTTGCTTACATCCACATAAAAAATATTTCTTGTCTTTGTAGAAAATATTTAGATGACCTATTAGATATCTTCATCTATTACTGAAGATTATTAATAGATGTTGAAGATAGTTAATTATAGATGTTAAAACAAATTAACATACATCTATATAAAATAATAATTTGCTTATATCAATATAAAATAATATTTTTTTTTTGTCTTTAGAGAAAAAAACCTTTCGAAAGCAATAAATTTTTGTAAAAACAAAATATGATTTTCATCACATTTGGTAGAAAAGTTAATTATAGATAAAATAAAATTTGCATACATCCATATAAAATAATAATTTGCATATAGCCATATAAAATAATATTTTTTTGTCTTTAGAGAAACCTTTCGAAAGCAATAAATTTTCGTATGAAAAAGGACAGATTTTCAGCACATTTGGAAGAACTGACTTATAGATGTTAAAAAAAATTAAAACAAATTAGCGTGCACCTATATAAAATAATAATTTGCCTACATCCATATAAAAATATTTCTTGTCTTTCTAGAAAAATATTTAGATGACCTATTAGATATCTTCATCTATTACTAAAGATTATTAATAGATGTTGAAGATAGTTAATTATAGATGTTAAAACAAATTAACATACATCTATATAAAATAATAATTTGCATACATCACTATAAAAATATTTTCTGTCTTCAGAGAAAAATTGACTAAAAAAGGAAAAAGAACACTAATTTTCATCACATTTGGTAGAGTTAATTATAGATAAAATAAAATGACATGCATCTATATAAAATAATAATTTCCATCCATCCATATAAAATAACAATTTCCAAATCCATCCATAATAAAAGATTACATTTTTTTGTCTTTAGGTATTAAAAAAGTAAAACAAATGAACATGCATCTATATAAAATAATAATTTGCAATAAAAATTCTCGTATAAAAAGGAAACAGAACACTAATTTTCATCACATTTGGTAGAATTTAATTATAGATAAAATAAAATAACATGCAACTATATAAAATAATAATTTCCATCCATACATATAAAATAACATTTTTTGTCTTTAAAGAAAAAAAAACCTTTCGAAATCAATAAATTCTCGTATGAAAAAAAAGAACTCTAATTTTCAGCACATTGTGTAGAAGTTAATTGTAGATGTTAACAATATTAAAACAAATTAACATGCATTTATATAAAATAATAATTTGCTTATATCAGTGTAAAATAATATTTTTTTGACTTTAGAGAAAAAAAACCTTTCGAAAGCAATAACATAAACAAAATAAAAGTAACATCCATCTATATAAAATATTAATTTGCATATATCCATATAAAATAATATTTTTGTCTTTAGAGAAGAAACCCATTCGAAAGCAATAAATTTTCGCATGAAAAAAAGCAATGATTTTCAGCACATTTGCTAGAACTTAATTATAGATGTTAACAAAAATAAAACAAATTAACGTGCATCTATATAAATTAATAATTTGCTTACATCACTATAAAAATATTTTCTGTCTTTAAAGAAAAATTGACTAAAAAAAGGAAAAATATCACTAATTTTCATCACATTTGGTAGAAGATAATTATAGGTAAAATAAAATAACATGCATCTATATAAAATAATAATTTCCATCCATCCATATAAAATAACATTTTTTGTCTTTAGAGAAAAAAAAAACCTTTCGAAATCAATACATTCTCGTATGAATAAAAGAACACTAATTTTCAGCACATTGTGTAGAAGTTAATTATACATGTTAACAATATTAAAACAAATTAACATGCATCTATATAAAATTATAATTTGCTTATATCAGTATAAAATAAAATTTTTTGTCTTTAGAGAAAAAACCTTTCGAAAGCAATAACAAAAAAAAATAAATTAACATCCATCTATATAAAATAATAATTTGCATACATCCATATAAAATAATAATTTGTATATAGCATCATATAAAATAATATTTTTTGTCTTTAGAGAAGAAACCCTTTCGAAATCAATAAATTTTTGTATGAAAACAGGACAATGATTTTCAGCACATTTGATAGAATTAATTATAGGTGTTAACAAAAAATAAAACAAATTAACATGCATCTATATAAAATAATAATTTGCTTACATCCACATAAAAATATTTCTTGTCTTTCTAGAAAAATATTTAGATGACCTATTAGTATCTTTCTATTACTAAAGATTATTAATAGATGTTGAAGATAGTTAATTATAGATGTTAAAACAAATTAACATACATCTATATAAAATAATAATTTGTATACATCCCTATAAGATTATTTTCTGTCTTTAGATGTTGAAGAACACTAATTTTCATCACATTTGGTAGATGTTATAATAAAATAAAATGACATGCATCCATATAAAATAATAACATCATCTATAAAATAAATTTTTTGTCTTTAGAGAAAAAAACCTTTCGAAATCATAAATATGAAAAAAGAACACTAATTTTCATCACATTTGGTAGAAGTTAATTATAAAATAAAATAAAATAACATGCATCTATATAAAACAATAACCATCCATACAAAAAATAACATTTTTTGTCTTTAGAGAAAAACCTTAAATCAATAAATTCTCGTATGAAAAAAAGAACACTAATTTTCAGCACATTGTGTAGAAGTTAATTGTAGATGTTAACAATATTAAAAACAAATTAACATGCATTTATATAAAATAATAATTTGCTTATATCAGTGTTTAATATTTTTTGACTTTAGAGAAAAAAAACCTTTCGAAATAACATAAACAAAATAAAGTAACATCCATCTATATAAAAATTAATTTGCATATATCATATAAAATAATATTTTTTGCCTTTAGAGAAGAAACCCATTCGAAAAGCAATAAATTTAATTATAAAACAGATGTTAACAAAAACTTAATAAATGTTAACAAATTAACATTTAGCATCTATATAAAATAATAATTTGCTTACATCCATATTAAAAAATATTTCTTGTCTTTGTAGAAAATATTTAGATGACCTATTAGTTATCTTCATCTATTTCTGAAGATTATTAATAGATGTTGAAGATAGTTAATTATAGATGTTAAAACAAATTAACATACATCTATATAAAATAATAATTTGCTTATATCAATATAAAATAATATTTTTTTGTCTTTAGAGAAAAAAACCTTTCGAAAGCAATAACAAAAACAAAATAAATTAACATCCATCTATATAAAATAATAATTTTCATACATTAATATAAAATAATAATTTGCATATAGCCATATAAAATAATATCTTTTGTCTTTAGAGAAGAAAACCTTTCGAAATCAAGAAATTTTCGTATGAAAACAATACAATGATTTTCAGCACAATTGCTAGAATTTAATTATAGATGTTAACAAAAATAAAACAAATTAACATGCATCTATATAAAATGATAATTTGCTTGCATCCACATAAAAAATATTTCTTGTTTTTGTAGAAAATATTTAGATGACCTATTAGATATCTTCATCTATTACTGAAGATTATTAATAGTTGTTGAAGATAGTTAATTATAGATGTTAAAACAAATTAACATACATCTGTATAAAATAATAATTTGCTTAAATCAATATAAAATAATAATTTTTATATAAATATAAAATAATATTTTTTTTTAGAAAAAACACCTTTCGAAAGCAATAACAAAAACAAAATAAATTAACATCCATCTATATAAAATAATAATTTTCATACATCCATATAAAATAATAATTTGCATACATCCATATAAAATAATATTTTTGCCTTTTAGAGAAGAAACCCTTTCGAAATCACTAAATTTTCGTATGAAAAAAAGGACAGTAATTTTCAGCACATTTGGAAGAACTGATTTATAGATGTTAAAAAAAATTAAAGCAATTTAGCGTGCACCTATATAAAATAATAATTTGCTTACATCCATATTAAAAAATATTTCTTGTCTTTGTAGAAAAATATTTAGATGACCTATTAGAAATCTTCATCTATTACTAAAGATTTTAATAGATGTTGAAAATAGTTAATTATAGATGTTAAAACAAATTAACATACATCTATATAAAAATAATAATTCGCATACATCACTATAAAAATATTTTCTGTCTTCAGAGAAAAAATTGACTAAAAAAAAGGAAAAAGAACGCTAATTTTCATCACATTTGGTAGGAGTTAATTATAGGTAAAATAAAATATCATGCATCTATATAAAATAATAATTTCCATCCATCCATATAAAAATAACATTTTTTGTCTTTAGAGAAAAAACCTTTTGAAATCAATACATTCTCGTATGAATAAAAGATTACTAATTTTCAGCACATTTGTTAGAAGTTAATTATAGGTATTAACAAAAGTAAAACAAATGAACATGCATCTATATAAAATAATAATTTGCATAACTCCATAAAAATAATATTTTCTGTCTTTAGAGGATCATTGACTATAAAAAGGAAACAGAACACTAATTTACATCACATTTGGTAGAATTTAATTATAGATAAAATAAAATAACATGCAACTATATAAAATAATAATTTCCATCCATACATATAAAATAACATTTTTTGTCTTTAAAGAAAAACCTTTCGAAATCAATAAATTTTCGTATGAAAAAAAAGAACACTAATTTTCAGCACATTGCGTAGAAGTTAATTATAGATGTTAACAATATTAAAACAAATTAATATGCATCTATATAAAATAATAATTTGCTTACATCCATATAAAAAAATATTTCTTGTCTTTGTAGAAAATATTTAGATGACCTATTAGATATCTTCATCTATTACTAAAGATTATTAACAGATGTTGAAGATAGTTAATTACAGATGTTAAAACAAATTAACATACATCTATATAAAATAATAATTTGCTTATATCAATATAAAATAATATTTTTTGTCTTTAGAGAAATAAACCTTTCCAAAGCAATAACAAAAAACAAAATATATTAACATCCATCTATATAAAATAATAATTTGCATACATCTATATAAAATAATAATTTGCTTATATCAATATAAAATAATATTTTTTGTGTTTAGAGAAATAAACCTTTCGAAAGCAATAACAAAAACAAAATATATTAACATCCATATAAAATAATAATTTGCATACATCCATATAAAATAATAATTTGCATGCATCCATATAAAATAATATTTTTGCCTTTAGAGAAGAAACCCATTCGAAAGCAATAAATTTTCGTATGAAAAAAAGGACAATGATTTTCAGCACATTTGGTAGAACTTAATTATAGATGTTAACAAAAATAAAACAAATTAACGTGCATCTCTATAAAATAATTAATTTGCTTTCATCCGTATAATAAAATATTTCTTGTCTTTGTAGAAAAATATTTAGAAGACTTATTAGATATCTTTATCTATTACTAAAGATTATTAACAGATGTTGAAGATAGTTAATTGTAGATGTTAAAACAAATTAACATACATCTATATAAATCAATAATTTGCATACATCACTATAAAAATATTTTCTGTCTTTAAAAAAAAAATTGACTAAAAAAAGTAAAAAGAACACTAATTTTCATCTCATTTGGTAGAATTTAATTATAGATAAAATAAAATGACATGCATCTATATAAAATAATAATTTCCATCCATCCATATAAAATAACATTTTTTGTCTTTAGAGAAAAAAACCTTTCGAAATCAATACATTCTCGTATGAATAAAAGAACACTAATTTTCAACACATTGTGTAGAAGTTAATTATTGATGTTAACAATATTAAAACAAATTAACATACATCTATATAAAATAATAATTTTCTTATATCTATATAAAATAATAATTTGCTTAAGTCTACATAAAATAATAATTTTCTTATATCTATATAAAATATTAATTTGTTTACATCTATATAAAATATATCTATAAAATATATCTATATGTCTTTAGAGAAAAATTCTTTCGACACCAATAAATTCTCGCACGTAAAAAGAACACTAATTTTCAGCACATTTGATAAATGTTAATAATAGATGTTCAAAAAAATTAACATTCTACTTTATAAAATAATAATTTGCATACATCCATAAAAATAATATTTTTTGTTCTTACAGAAAAAAACCTTTCGAAAGCAATAACAAAAATCCCACATAAATTTTGCGGAAATTTTCTATCGCAATAGCCGATTTGACAAGAATCTTTGATTCTATTTGATTATTTTCGCTTTCAGGCTCTTCGAAAACGTTATATTTTTAAGTGTATTAACCAGTTTATTTTTTAATATGTGATGAGCAAAATTTTTTAATGAAAATTAAAAGGGTTAGAATATTAAATTAAATTTTTTTATTCCACAGTTAAAAAACAATCCGTATTTTTTTTTTTTAGGATATGGAACATGGAAAGAATACATTTTTTTTTGTTAGTTATTTAGTAGATAGCAAATCCTTCAAATTTTATCATTCAAGTCAAATGTATTTTATTCATAAAAAGTTCGTTATAAAAAAGATGCATTCATTGTACATTGGCAAGCTGCTTGAGAGAGCGTTTCCGTATCACCATGGCAACCCTCTTGAACCATACATCCATTCGTCTCGCCTCTGGCGAGGAGGTTTTTGATTTTTAAGAGTGCAGAGCATTGTTTTAGTCGCTAATGAAGGGGTGTTGTTTTGAATTTGATATACTGAGCGGCGGATTAAAACTTGAGAACAGAAATGGCTTTGTCTGAACGTGCAGGTTGCTTCCCCGACAGTTTAGATCAGGGGTGGCCAAACCTCGGCCCGCCTTGAATATTTTTTCCGCACGTGAGATGCATCACACTTTTACAAAAAATATTTATTTTATAATGGTCGAAGTAGTGAAAAACAATGTATTCAAAAACTACATTATGTATGTATCCATATATTCAAAAATTAAGTGTCGAAATTATTTTGATTAACTTTGATTTTAAAATAATATTCTGGTGAATATAGGACGGATAGTGCCTGTTTTATTGATGAGTTTACAGTTATGAGCTCGCAGAATAATTAAATTATATACTACGAACTCATGATGCACGAGCATCTTGGACCATCTAATATAACAGGTTCCATGTTTCACTTTAAGTGACCTCGGTGATTCAGTGACCATCCTAGATACGCACAGTTGAATGTTGATAATGGAGCAAATCAGACACTTAGTTCAAGTTGTTAGCTCTTTGGTTCAACTTACACCTACCAATTGTTTTTATTTTTCTAATTTGTAACTGACCCAACGCAAAACACGCTCAAACATGACGAACGCAACAAACATTATGATGTACAAATAATAAAATTGTGATCGATTTGCAAAAGCTAAATGAAAGAATGGAGAAACAAATATTGCACTAGTCAAATAAATATTTTTTAATGATTTCACTTCTTTATTTCCTTTATATATATAAATTTTTTTTACATTTCATTTTTAGTGCTATATATTTCTTTTTACAATGTGCGTTTAGTATCATTATTATTATATTATCTATGATTACATGTAAGAATAAATGTAAACACAATATTAATAACCCATTATGTTTAAATTTTTCACTGCAAAAATGTCTATAGTGGGTCTATATCTGATATGGGGATATGCAATTTTATATTGGCCATTTCCAAAGTGTCCCACAAGGTCATTTGGGTTGGCCCCTCTCGTTTATAGGTTTGCGTTATGCACTCTTGCATAAGGTGTCAAATATAAAATGTTTTGGAAGAACATGTTTTCAGCCAGTTTCTTTTATGATCATCTCTCGTTTGCCTGTAGTGATATAGTATTATAATAAGGTTTATTGCTCATGTCAAATAACCAAGAATAAGATAGAACTTTATATCCTAAAGATTTGATGGGGAATAAAAGAAAACAATCATCATATCTCACACTTAATATATCACAGGAACATACTCAAGTACTTAAGAGTTAAAAGAGAATTGTTCTCGACTTATGGTGAGGTGACTTATTTCAATGACATTCTAGCAAATAAAAAAAAAGTGTAAGAAAAACTGTTAAATTAAAATTAACTTAATTCAATATCTTCAATTGACGTGTATATATAAATACATTGAAAACAAAGACACCTATATGTTGAACTAACACATGCCAATTAACTTTATCTGGATAAAAAAAAAAAGCACATTATACCTTTTGTGATAAGTTTAGCTCTAGGTTTATACACAGATATATATATAGGCATAACTTTATATGTATATATAAGTAAATACTGTAAGGTATATATATATATATATATATATATATATGCATGTTTACTTCTTTCTTTAATACAACATTATTATTGAAGGTCGTGTTGTTACTAATCCCCTGGTGCAGGAAAAGCTACATCAGGTCCAAAGACCTGGTCGCAGGCGAAGTGCATGCGTAAGGGCAATGTGCAGCTTCACTTTTAGTGAAGAACTATATACCCTCGTGGTATAAAACCATACCCTCGTGGAACCATAAAACCCTCCAAATTTTTTGAATATTCCAAGACACCCCTCCATCTCCTTTTTTTGAAGACTTCAAGACACCCCTCCACGATCCTATTAGACAGGGAACTAAGGTTAAAAGTGGATTCCGAACCACCAGAAACATCCATGACACAGCCAGGGAATCGGCCGATAATATATATATATATATTGTATGCCTATCTTTACGAACACCCGTCAAATGGACTGTTCAGGAAACCAAATATTTTTTAAGAAAAAAATAATGTAATTTAAAAACAATCTTAAATTAATTAATATTTTTTACAACTGTATAACTAAATACAAATCTTTACATTTATCTTCTTTTATTTCAATTTTCACACTTTTATTCTTAATTTTTTTGCAGATATGATTTGTTTCTGCATAAATTTTCCGAAATATTCTATTTACGTCTAATACAATTGAGTTTACTCACCTTTTGTCACAATAGCCAATTTGACAAGATTCGTTTAGTTGCGAATCTTGCCAAATTTGTTGCAAATCGCTCGTCAATAGCAAAGATTCGTTGACACACACTGATATGGAAGGAGAATCCTTCATTCCATTTTCTTGTTTTTGCCAATAATGTCTTCAAAATGACCAGTCCTCGTGTTAATTTAAAAAAAAAAAAACAAATAAAAAAAAAAAGAGAAAAATATCGCCAACATTTAAACATAAAATTATAAAAAAAAAAAAAAGAAGAAGAAGAAGAAATCATGTCGAAAGCATATGCAATATTTTAATGGAGCTTTGTGCCTCAATACATTAAATTTAGAAAGGTTGCAATTTCCAACATACTAATCCTTCTGTAAGTCATTAATTTAAAATATAGCAATATTTTTCAATAATTAAATAACCTTCTAATATATTATACTAATAAATAAATACAAAAGCATCGCCTTCAAGTAGAAAAAAATTGTATAACGGTTAAAATGATCTTACAAAAGACAAATATATAAAATCATATATGAGTATCTCAAATGTTTGAAATTTCAAACATTTCATTTTTAAATATATATTATGTTCTATCTGCTACATTAAACTTCTAGAATAACTAACACATTAAACAGCACTTGAGATAATGCTTGAGAAGCAAGAATTGTAATGGTCACTACGTTTACTTAGATTCACTTAACAATTTTTTTTTTATTTTATATTAATCACAAATGCATAATTCTCAAAAATTACTGTCAAAAAAAGTTTTGCAGAATTACATTTTTAAAATTAATTTACAAAAATATATAAACATTAAAAAAATTCCTTTTTCGTTTTCTCTTTGTGTATTTTAATGCACTTGTGATTCTTTCATATGATATGGAAAATAAAAAAACTTCATATACATGCATTATTTGATGACATTTGGACGGACCCTTTGAAGGGATGTTCCAAGTCTTCATGGAACGAAGAACACTGAGTGAGTGAGAGTTTGGTCAGTTTTAAGTGAATAGAATAGTATTAAGCGTAGACCGAAAATTATAAACCTGTTTTATCCAGAATTATCATTTATGTAAAATCCATACAAACATTTTATTTCATTTTACATAGCTCTTTTATTTCAATTTCATGCGAAAGTTAAACTCGAGAAAAATATTTCAATTAAAGTTATGAAATTTGAATTTTAAAAACTTTCAAAAGAAATTTTTTTGAATATTTATTTCAATAAAATTGGTCTATTCATATAAAAAAAATATATTACGTATAAATTGTTACTCGTATATTTAATTAAATTATACGAGGAAGTCACGGTTTAGACACAAGAACTAATAATTAGAGCCTGGTTCAACAGATTTGGAAATCCAAAGTGCCATCGAACAGGCGTCCTGCCTGATAAATCAATTAATAAAAAAAAAGAATCTAGACATGCAACGAAACGTCGAATCAATTGTATGTCTTCTAATCAATTCGACAACTACACCAGACACATACTTTCTGTCCACAAACAAACAGAAAATGCATTGCCTTATCACCACTATCACTCGCGTTGAATCACTGGCTGTAAGCAATTCCACGCTTTGTGTAAGTCCATTTGACGAGAGCTAAACAAGGATCATTTTTGAACTGCGCTGAGGAGGTGGGGAGCTAACAAAGGTAGGTAGACAAAGATAAAGTGCTTTTGTGTGATTGGTGTGTGTATATGTGGGAGTGTAGGGTGAGATGATTTTCACCGCCTTCTGTAAAGCTATTGAAACTATTATTCAAAGGGAAGTGTCCTACTGAAGTTCGAGATTTAATGGAAGTGCTACAGATTAGGACTATTTGCTTATAATCCCCTGCTTGTTCTTTCTTCATTAAGATTGTGCGCGTGGTTGAGTACCCCCTTTAAATTCCCTATTTTGGGCACACAAGCGTTACTGTCGTCTCATTTTAAATTACATGCTGAAATACTAATGGAAAGTTTACTGATGTGCAGTTAATTATGATGTTTACCAAATACAAATTTATAGGCGTGAAAAGTTTGAAAAAGAAACCTTACTTACTTTACATTTTCGAAATGGAAATTTTCTGCCAGTTTGATTCGTTTGTTTTTGATTTGATGTATCAATAAAGAAGCTCTTTGAAACTTTTTTTATATTCGATACATGCCTTGGTTCATGCGTGAGATTCTCATTTGAAAAACATCAAAAGCCTTTTTGCCGCCGTCCATATACAAAAGGGCTCTAAAGATTCGTTGAATCGAAAAATTTTATTCAATGTGCTCTTATTCATTTTTTCGAAAGAGAGAGAATATGGGATGCCTATTGGTGATGCATGAGAATCCAAAGTAGATCTACCCGTAACCCAACCAACCATGGCAACCAATAGGGCGGGCTGCTCCTTTGATGATTCTAATTCAAAAATTCAAATATACTAACCGTGTTTTCCTTTAGAACAGAATTAATAATCTAGTTTTTATTTTTAAAAATATGCTTTATCATACAAATTGGCGAATATACACTCAAGAGCCAAAACATTATGACCAACCCTACATTTTGCAATGAACTCGCCTGGATGAAGTGGAAGGCACGTGATCAGGTGGAAGTGGTATTTAACTGCTGCTGGAGAGTCTGAAGAATCATTATTTTACTTACTTCTGTGGGTGATGGGAAAGGCTGCGGATCTAAGCGACTTTGATAGAGGGCAGATTGTAATGGCTCGAAGGCTCGGAACAAGTATTTCCGAAACTGCACGACTCGTGGGTTGTTCGCGATCTAAAGTTGTTAGTACCTATGCAAAGTGGATGAATGACGGCAAATCAGCAGTAGACGACATGGTGTTGGACGTCCACACGCTATCAAAAAAAGGGTCGTCGGAGACTGTCTCGCATGGTGAAGCAAAACCGGAGCCAGACAGTGGCTCAGCTGACAGCACAATACAATGCAGGGCCAAGTAGAATAGTATCGGAGCACACTGTTCAGCGGACACTGTGGGATATGGGGCAACGCAGCAAACGTCCCACTCGTGTGCCTTTGCTGACCAAGCGTCATCGCCAACTGCGCCTGCGCTGGGCCCGGGAACATCGTGATTGGTCCATGGATCAGTGGGAGAGAGTTGCCTGGTCAGATGAATCAGGGTTTGTCATTCATCACGCCGATGGCCGTGTCAGGATACTCCGTCTTCCAGGCGAACAGTTGCTCCCTCAATGTACAGTAGGTCATACACAGGCCGGTGGTGGCGATATTATGCTTTGGGGGTGTTCTCTTGGGCGTCTCTGGGACTAGTGGTTGTGGTAGAGCAGACCGTGAATGCTACATTGTATCTGCACATCATTGCGGACCAGTTGTACCCTTACAACGCCCCTTGTCAAAAGGCTAAAATTGTGTTGGTGTGGTTCCAGTAAAATGATGCTGAATTCCAGTTAATGTCCTGTCCGCCTAACTCACCGAATCTCAATCCGATAGAACACATTTGGGATGTCCTGGGACGGCGGCTCAGAGTTCAAAGACCACCAATTCGTAATATCTCGGATTTGCGTGACCGTTGCTTAAACATCTGGTACAATCTGTATCCGGCCATTTACGAAGGACTTGTGGCATCCATGCCAAGACGGGTTGAAGCGGTGGTGCGCGCCAAAGGTGGGCCAACTTGTTATTGACAGGTGGTCATAATGTTTTGGCTCTTGAGTGTAAGTTTAATTCTATATATATATATTTGACCACAAGATGATGTTATTGATTATTTAGGTGTGCAATTTTTTTTTTTGTTGATTTAATAATATAGTTCCCATAATAATGTATAATGTATAATATACTTTTATTAATTTAGCATATATTATATTTTATATTTTAAGCAGCACTTTCTAAAAAAATTACTGGAAAAAGAATATTACTAATTACTGATATTAGGTATATTTTAATATTATAAAAAAACTGTCTTAAGTTCATGTTGTAAAATTCAGAACTTTTAATCAAAGAATTTATGAAAAGAAAATTGATATGCTCCTCAAATTGTTAATTATATGAATAAAACTGGCAAATCAGAACGTTAGCAATTTTAAAGTGTTCGTCGTTGAACTGTTTCATTGTTATTATACACTACTGGCCATTAAATTTGCTACACTAAGAAGGCGACATGCTACAGACGTGAAATTTAAACGGGAAGAAGGTGCTGTGATATGCAAATGATTAGCTTTTCAGCGCATTCAGATAAAGCAAGCACCGGTAGCGACACCTACACTGTCTTTAAATAAGGAGATTGTTCACCCGAATACTCATACATAAATTGCATTTGAACGTTGTTGCCTGGTGAAAAGTTGTTGTGATGCCTCGTGTAAGAATCAGAAATGCGTACCACCACGTTTCTGACTTTGACAATTTTCAAACGAATAATATAAAAATGAATTGACTACACATTACGTGAAGCAAATACAAGTCTAACTCAAACTCGATATAGTTCAATGAAATTTCGATTAATGCATAAAACAAAATCTTAGTCAAACATTATAGTTTAGAACTTTTTTTAAAACTAAGTGGAAAACTAAATATAGGAAAATAAAATAACAGAAAGATCGTATTAATGTAATTAAGTCACTACAAAAATTGGCAGTAATAAAAAATCGACGAACTCCCTAAATCTTACAGGAAAAATTTCCTTCCTCTAAAGACCACCAGCTTTCTCTGGTGGTTTAGAATGCTTAAGTGTATTTCCTCTCTTTAATGTTCCCAATACCTACCACATCTTTTCTGGATCCCCAATCCTGTAAAGTCCTCAGAAGGATCCTCTAGATGAGGTCCGTTCGAGGCCAGTGAGCTCCATTAACACAATTAACTGGAAGAAACGAGTAGGAATATTCAATGGCCGGCTGACATTCAATATATACTGCTGTGCCCAAAAAGGAAGTCCAATAATTTTTTTCAAACACTCTTTATTTATTCTTCCAAATTTATTTCATCGCCTTCAAAGTAATCCCGTCCGGGCACACTGCACTTATGCCAACTTTATTAACTAATATTAAATGTTGACTTTAACTAAATGTTGATAATCTTTAGAAAACTCAATGACTGTAAATTAGATGATAATTTTTAAAAAGTTTATTGACCCAATTTATAAGGAAATATATTCTTTTTATTTCACTATTAATTAATCCAAAGTCAACCAAATGGGGATAATCTTTAGAAAACTCAATGACTGTAAATTAGATGAAAATTTTTAAAAAAAAGTTTTTTTGACCAAACGAAATGTTTTATTGTTTTTGACCAAAAAGTTTATTTATTTTGCAGCAAGAATTTGAATATTAATAAATCATTGTTGCATTTCATTATACAGATTGAAATTAATTATAATAGTGATAATTATGATAATTACTTTTTGCTGATTAATTTTTCCAGTAAATGAAAGTTAGTTAGTCCATTTACAGAAAAAAATGAAAGAAAAATCTAAATAACTTTTAAATAAATAAAATTTAAAACATTGCATATCATTCTGGATATTAATATTTATTCCCACTTCTATGCACCACTTTAATAACCACTTCTATGTACTTAATATTTATTTATAGATATTTGAGATTGTACACCTTAAAATCTACTCTAAAGACTTCGACGAACACCGAAAAATAACATAATTCCTTAAAAATTCTAAAATGGACTTCTTCCTCATTACCCCCGCAATGAAAGGCCCCTTAAAGCAGTTGTTAAAGGACTTCCCTCTCCACTGAAATCGAACAAGAATTTTATGCCCTTAAATTTACTAACCCTAAAGTAACCCAACTCCCTAATAACAAAACCAAAAACCCAATTGCTGTCTGGCATATTGTTCTTCCAATAACCATGGAAAATGAAAAAATATTCGAACTAAATAAACCACACTATCTCAGCGTAAAAAGGGAAAAATTCAATCGCCGCCCAGGAGCTACACAATGCTATTCATGTAATCAATTCCACCACAACTCTGCTAACTGTTTCAGCACCCCACGCTGCTTAAAATGCGGAGAAGCTCAACCCACTGAAGACTGCCCTATCCGGGAAAAAATTGAAAACCCCCGTTGTATCAACTGCGGACTGATCGGTCGCCACGCTGCTTGGCGCGGCTGCCCCTATTTCCCTAAACCACGAATCAACCCACAAAAATCCCACTAACCTCCGCAATATCACCCCTCCCGACAAGTCTCCTCTAACATCTCCTTCGCCAGTATTGTGGCAAGTAACATCACCCCTCAAAATACTTCCGCTCAAATTCCTAACCAAAACACTCCAACTCCATTTCCTTCTAATAATAATACTGAAATCTGTCAACTACTATTCATTCTTAAAGAATTCGCTCAACTCTTCTCCTCGGACGGTATCCAAACCATGTTCAATAACCCTCAAGCTGCCACCACCAAAGAAGATAAATTATTCGTCATTCTGCATGGATTTTCCTCTTTCCTCGACAAATCTAATTAATGTCTGCTCTCTTCACTGGATAGTTACTCGTTCATTTTATTTCTCTCCCATGTATTTTACTTACTTTAATCACTTATTATTATAATAATATTAATTAAAAAAAAACCTCACTCTATTAAAAATCTATATATTACTCTATTTCAAATCATCATTGAAATTGTACAATTTTAGTCTACAAAAATTACACTATTGAAATTGTACCATTTTAATTCTACCAAAAGAATCCATTTGCTTTCTTTATCAACCCATAACCAAATGCTTCAACTACCAAAATCCTAAGAATAAAGACAATTATCAGTTCGAAAATAAAGCGTTGACACTCCTGTCCTAATTACTGTGATCACTATTTCAGAACACTTTCCTTCTAAATACTATTTATCAAGTACTTAGAAAGGGGAAAGTGCAATAAATTACTACAACCCTTATTTAAGGAAAGAGCATTATTTTTTTTATGGTATTCTATTTAAGCAAATCGCATCACTCTTTGTTAACGCGAGTTAGAATCATCCACCTTTTGTTCGTTTGAATTAATTTCTTGAGAGAGTGAACTTAATTATTCCATCTTCAAAGGTGAACAATTAAAAACGCTGAAAACGCGGAAGTCTAATTCAATTGGGATCACTTAATTTATGTACTATTGTTCACTGTTTGTTTATATTTGTAGCACTTTTTCCATGCCTATAGGTGAGGGGGAAAAGCAAATATTGCTTGCCTAATGTAATTTAAAAATGTAATATGATTTTTAAAATGTAAAATTATCGTTTCTTGCTTTAAAACAGTATAACATGAAAAGATAAGTAAAAAAATATTTTTCGAATAGAATTTATATTGAGGGTATTCATTTTTCTTCTCTTTCGACTCAGTTAAAAACTTTCTCCAAATATATTTGTACTGACATAACCTATTTCTCTGAAGCAAATTTTCATTTTATAATAGAACATGTGGTAACAAGTGTTAATAAGTAACATATTATATATTGTGTTAGTAAGTAACATAATTTTGTTGTTATAATGCAGCTGGCAATACAGAGACAGTTATTCTTTATATCATAATCAAGGGCAGCACCAAAATTACTCATTTAGCGCTACTCAGGGCGTACATGTAGCTCGAAAATAGACTACGGACGCGGGGCAACAATATCCCAGCAACGCTCTACGATCCTGTTAGACCGGGACCAACAGTTTAAAGTGGATTCCGAACAACTACAAACATCCATGGTACCGCCAGGACCCGAATCAGAAATCTGTGGTACCGAGCACCAGAAACTGGGCCATCAGGTACCGTAAGTAGCATAATATATATTTTTAATTGCCTTTATTGAAATCAGGTATCAAGGAGATTAAGAAAAATTGTAAGAGAAAGGAATTTCACTGCTTCAGTAAAGATGCATATATTTTTATATACTTAATCGGTAATAAAATAAAAGCAGAAATAAAAGAATAAAATGTTCAAAAATATGCTATTCAAAAATTTTCTTATTTAAGTCTATGGAATATTTTTACTAACAGAGAGTTTAATTTTACTATTGCAAATATTGAATTTTAAGAGATCCAATGGTCGATTAGCTAGCGCTCTGGCGCTCGGTACCACAAGTTTTGAGTTGGAGTCTCAGCGATGCCCTGGATGTTTGTAGGGGTTCGGGATTCACTTTAAACCATAGCTCCCGGTCTAACAGAATCATAGAGCGTTGTTAGGTATTGTTACTTCACATCCATAGCTTATCTTCAAGCTACACGCTCCCTCTGGGTAGTGCTAAGTGAGTAAATCTCAGTGAGTTTTCTCAAATGTAAAAAAAAAAAAATCTTGAAGGAAATGATTTGAGACAAAACGTCTCATACAAACTTAATGCTGTCTAGGTACTTGAACGAAAAACTGGATATAGAATAAAATAAACAACGAATTGTTTTTTAAAAGGTTACATTTGAATACCTCATCACCACAAAACTTAGTAATGGATCAAAAGCTAATTTTTTTTTTTTTTTTTTGCTTTAAATTTAGGTGAATCGGTAAAAGAATGATTTCTTAATCCTTTCTTTTTCGTTCTAATGTAGCTGGCAAACACTTAGACTGTCGTCTTAGATGCCTTAAGGCCGTCAATTATACATTATACATGATTATACCGTCACTTATACATACATGAAGCGTTACTTACGGAAACATATGTCAATATCTTTCGAATGCTTAATCATCAAGACTCCAGGTGGAAACAACAATGATATCTACACCCGATTAATCCCAGAAAAGACCCTTTTCAGTTGTTCACATAGACCATTTAGGACCTTTCGTGAAAAGCGCAAGAGCAAATCGAGATTTATTAATCATAATTGACAACTTTACAAGATTTACCAGACTTTGTCCAGTCAAAAATACTGTCTCCCAACATGTTTTAAAAGCTTTAAAAACTTCGTTGAAGATTTTGTATTACCTGACCGAATCATAAGTGATAGAGGCTCCTGTTATACATCGCATCAATTTGAAAAGTACTGTCATGATAACGGAATAAAGCACACCTTGAATTCTGCTCAACATCCTATGGGCAATGGCATGGTAGAGCGAACCAATAGAACACTCCTTTCTACAATAACGACGTCCATGAAAGATTCACGACATAAAGATTTTGATTTACGTATAAAATAAACAGAAAGGAATTTGAATAATACGGTGAATAAAACCACAAATAAAAACGCCATTCGAAATTCTTCGTGGCTATTCATCTAGATTTAATGACGGAGTCCTTCGAAGAGTCGCAGACGAAAGTATTGATGAGTGAACTGATCCGAAAGACGTTCAACAAGAAACTAGAAGTGTAATAAAAAAGAAACAAGACAAAATGAAGGAGTATTACGACCAGAAAAAATGCCGAACAATTACTTTTGAACCAGGTGAAATAGTGGTTGTTCGACGTTCAGCAAAATCAACGGGAGAACCTACCAAGACTCAAGCAAAATATAGAGGACCCCTAATTGGGACTGAGGTCTTCCCCAACGGTACTTATCGAGCGACTCAGCTGGAAGAACAAGAATGAGGCAGATTCTACATCACAACAGCACACGTGAGTCAACTCAAGCCATGGCGGCTTCATAAAGATGATTGTGACTCTGATGATGAGGAACCCCAAGGATCTTCTAGTGTCTCTCCAGATTATTCATGTAGCGACTAGTGCCCCATTCATCAATAACTATAAACAATGTACCTGAACTTTTTGAAAGAACATTTACTTTTTTTTGTTGAACTTTCACTTGTTTTTATCTGAACTTTTTAGGAACTCCTTTGAACAATAATCATATTAGAACTTTAACATTTTTTTTTTATTTTATTAATAACAAAATTATTACATGTTTTATGTGTTGTATATATATATATTATGTTTATTTTTGTATATGGTAAAGTGTAATTTACTAAGTAAAATTTATGTAGCGATTGAGGGCAATTGGTTGGTCAGGATGCCCGAATGTAAACTATTTGTTATTATAAATGACAACAGATGGCGTCACGAACAAGAGACTCCTCCATAACTCCTCCTCCTGTAACTCCATATAAGGCTGTTATCTTATACGGGGATTCGAATGTAAGAGCAAGGGCAGAAAAAAGGAACGCGACGGAGTTGCTGATGGCGGCCGGTTGCTCGAATAAGTATTTTGAATATGAATAAATATTTTATATATATCAACTGAAAGTTGTGTTTATTAATGAGAAAAGAAAAAGAAGATAACACCAGTATTTCTGTTAGTTTTGGTCATTTTGAGTTTCACGAATTCTTTTTAGACGTGGGAAGGACTCAAACGTCGCATCGCAGATAGCTCTAGGTCTTTTTCTAGAGCTACTGACACCAGGATCGTATGCAGGAATTGTGCAAATAGCTTCATTGCGAATCTGAGGGTATTTATCATGAAATTTTTGAAATTTTGAATATCTAATCCGTTATCGGATTAAGATCAAGATCGTTATGGATTTGTTTCCGTCTAACAAACCACGGAGCAAGGAAAGAAAGTAACTGCGTATTACATTAGAATACTGTTTTTCACTAAATCAAATAATAACAGTGAATAATTAAGTAATAGGGAAAATTAAAAAAGAAATCCTTGTGCTTGAGCGTTGATGATAGGGCGAGGGTCGGTGTTCCACCCAAAGCTTCGGTTTGTAAGAAAGGAAAGAGCGAGTGTCGCGGCTGGCAACTGGAGACCCATGGGGATAGACCCCTTAACCTCCTCATCTTAATTCCTATATATATTAATTCAAATATATATATTTACAATTAGAGTTGGCTGCATTAGTTAGTAAATAAAAATTACAAGATAATACTACAAAATTAGATAGATGGCAAGCAAGTTAAAAATACTAAAAATAAATAAAAGTAAAATAAAAATTAAAAGTAAACGTAAAATAAAAAAAATTAAAAATAAAAGTAAAAGAATTTAAGTTTAAATTCGGTACAATGAGGGACCCGTTGACGATGCCATAAAAACTATTGTAGATAAAAATATAGTGATAAAAGGGTTATGCTGAACGCTGAGAGACATAATGATGATCTGAAAAGCAATATGATTATGATTATCCTTAAAAAAAAAAAAAAAAAAAGGCCGTTATCAGAACCGATGTTCTTTTTGGGTTTTTTTTATATTTTTGGTTTAATTTATTTATTATTATTATTTTTTATTCATTCCTTTTATTTTCCTAATAAAAAAAAGGAGCGGGGCTGAAAAAGAATACAAAATGAAACATAACATGTTACTAGTCGGTAAAAGGTGCACATCAGCAGAATAGCGAAAGGAGCCGAGTTCAGATTCGAGCCCTCAACCTCGCGGTCGGAGATGAAATAAGAGTTGAAAATAAAAGCGCAATTGTAGACGGCAATAACCTGGCGGTCTCCCGAGGTGATGTTAAAAGCGAACGTTTTGGGCTGAACTGTTTTGGCAGACGACGGTACGAAATGATAGGAGCGAAATTTGTTCCCCTTTTCTGGTAAAACAAAGGCAAAGGTTGTGTTTTTAGAGTGCCTAGAGAAATGTGTCTCTGTACCTCTGTTTACATAATTAAGGAATTAAAATTAAAATTTATTCCAAGAAGGCTATTGAGTAAAAGTAATTAAAAAGAAATAATTAAGAATGAGTACCTTAATCGGTAAAAATGTAAAAGTTAAACTTTTAAAATGAAAAAAAGGTTAGTTAAAAATATAAAAATTTAAGTTGAATAATTAAGAAATTTAAAAGTTTAGACAGGAATAGAAATTAATTTGACCTTTGCACATTGTAGAAGTTAAGTTCTAAGGGGGTGGTTTCAAGGGGGTGGTAAAAGAGGGGCGGAGCGATTTTTTTGGCGACATGGCTGATAAAACAAGACGGAAATTTTTTCGTGGCAATATCGCCGTACAGGACAATTCGAATATTTTCAATGATTTCAACATTTCGAAATTTTTTTAAATAGGTACTTATCAAAAGAATTACCATACTGTGCCGTCATCTGTCCTTCTTTAGACATTTGCCATTTAAAAATATATTCATGATATTCATCTATTGTTTATTCACTTAATGCCTGACACATTGTTAATTTTCACTTTTGGCAAAAATTGGATACATCTAATTTTAGAATTAATTTTAAAAATAAACAACAATGCTTTTGTTTCTATAAATAGAATTAAATTGTTGCAGACATGCATTTTAAAATGATGCATCACCTAACTTTTTCTCACTCAATCGAAATTCGTATAACGTTTAATAATCTTTAAATAAATCATTTATATCTTACTACTATACATTTAAACTAATTTGTAATTTAGATAATATCATATTTAATGTAAATATGTTATGCAAAATCTAAACTCTGTTATAAATTAATATTTTTCAATTGAATATAATATTTCAAAAATTTATTCGGAATCGATACTATTTTTCATAAAAATATTGAATATCTATATAAAATATTGAATCGAAAAATCTCGAAATCGAAAAGAGCATCGAAAATCGAAAAGAGCAAAACACTAGAAAGCTAATATTGAACTCGATAGTAATCAATAAATTTTTAAATTGTCTAACTGGTCTATCTAATCAATAAAATCAATGGATTGATTATAGTGATATATATATCACTAATAGTAGCATGTGAATGTAAATGAAAATTGATAAATAATTTATTGCAGTAAAATTTATTCTTATGCATTTTTAAATAATTTTTTCAATTAGTTTTAATAAATGATTTTTTTAAGCATTTATTAAGCAATATATTTCTTTAATGTAATCTTTAGATTAATTAGACATTTTTTAAATTTTATTCTTTATTATTTGAATACCATTTAGAATTTTCTTAAATAATTTATTTAAATTTTTTATATAATTTTGTAATAATTACGAAATTGCTTTGTGTAGCAACGCATCTAGTTTCTGTTATGTATATATATATATATATATATATATATATATTGTATGTGATGGTTTACAGTCAAATTATCATACACAAGATTAATTATTATTCAGGAAAAAGCATTTGTATTGTTTTCCAAAAAATATACATTTAAGTGTATATCATAATTTTAATAGCATTTGGAGGATATTTCGGATAGGAGGATTATATAAAAGTGAAAATAGTTTATTGTTCTTTTCATACATATACTTGTTTAATTTTCCATAATCAAAAATATATGACAAACAGTTATCCAGTACAAATAAATGGCGTAACACTAATCTTATAAAAATTGTCTCACATGAATGCATGAAATACTACAAACGTTTTTCAGGAAGGGGAATAACTCACTTATCAAAATCTACTTTTATTCGTTTATTATAAAAAAAATTTGCTTGTAACAATTTAAGAATTTTTTACGTGATTACCTTACATCCTTCTTGCTTGCAAATACGTTTGCTATTTTCGACAAGGATTGTATTTTTAATGTATGTACATGAATCTCTGAATTAAATTTATATAAATTTCTCGTATAAAACAATTTTTTTTTTTTTGTTAAAAAGCAATGTTTTACTATTATACAAATTATATTCTTAAGCTATTAAATGTATTGATATATCTTACATTTTTTTTTATTTCATTATAGTAACAGTGGTACATCTGAATTTTCTTATGCAGTCTTTATGTAAAAATATGTTTTTGTAGAATACTAGAATTCTACAAGCAGAGCTTATTAGACACAATTGGATGAAATGTTACAAATCTTTTATATAACTACATTTATATTGAAGATTTAATATTTTTAACTAATTATTTACTTGAATTTAATGTTCTGTACTTTAAATTGTAAACGTAGTACATTACAAAAGCAATCCATTTTTTTAATATAAATGTACTTTAATTATAATCTGCAAAATACTAAGAAAAAGGAAACAAGAAATCAAATCAGTCATTTATTGACATGTACAATTGAAATTTCTTTTGACATTATGTTCATAATATTGAATTTATGCTCTAAAATTGATTTTTTAAGTCGCATTAATTAAAAACATTCGCCAATGATATTTCTTCAGATATCTCTATTAGAGAAAAGTCAATTTGATTCGCTTAACTTTAATTATTCTTTTTTCTTATTTATATACTTTATATTTAATCCAATCTTTTACCAATATGTTAAAAGTCATTAAGTTGATTAACTTAACATATAGATTAAACCTAATTTCTTTTTATGCATTGCATTGAAATGTAGATGTAAGACAGTCTTAACAGTAAAAGTTTTAATCAAAAGATATTATTTTAAAATTAAATAAAGCTGTCAATATTTTGTTTTTTTAGATGACACACTTTTCCCCTTCTTCTAATTAAAAAATATAATTTTTTTATATCAATTTAAAATATTTTCCTAATTTATAAATTATGCAAAATGTTTTGGGAAAAGGCTTTTTCGTTTTATAGCCTTATTTTTATTGAAATATATATTTTGTTTTCATTTTTTTTCCAATTTATATTTTTTATAATTTTTTATTATACGATAGGATATGATTGATAAGAATATAGTATTCAAGGAAAAAAAAACATAATTTATCAATGAATATGTAAAAAATACCATAAAATTAAAAATGCATATATTTTTAAAAAACAACTCTAATGAATAAATAATTAATTATGTTCAAAAGTTACTTATCAAATTATTTTGTAGAAAAAGTTATTTATCAAATTATTTTGTACAAAAGGAAAGTTATTTATCGAAATAATTTTTGTAGAAATTTAAAAAAAATTCTTAAAAAAAAAATTGGAAAACAAGCGCAATTAAAAATAATTCTGTTTAATAAATAATATGATGTTAAATCCTGATGGTTGTTGTCTTTTCCAAAATTTTTTTGTATAAATTATTAAAATAAAAAAATTATAAATTAGAAAAATTAATAAAAAAACAAAACAAATATATTACTTCGTAATAAAAGGAAAAATAACGTACCATTTTGAAAAAGAGCATAACTTTTAATTTTAAAATAATATCTTTAATAATATTAATTTTTCTCTTAAAAATGTTTGTCATCTACTTTCCAACACCAATTTATGAAAAAAAGCAAAATCTTTTGCCATATAAATCACGCTCCCTCAATTTTATAAACGCTTTTTAAAATGTGTGTTGCACTACACAAAGTGTATAGAAACTTATACACTGAAGTGACAAAAGTCATGGGATACCTCTTAATATCGTGTCGGCCTTCCTTTCGCCCGGCGAAGTGCAGCAACTCGACGTGGCATGGACTCAACAAGTCGTTGGAAGTCTTCTGCAGGAATATTGAGCCATGCTGTCTCGATAGACGTCCATAATTGTGAAAGTGTTGATGGTGCAGGATTTTGGGCACGAACAGACCTCTCGATGATGTCCCATAAATGCTCGATGGGATTCATGTCGGGCGATCTAGGTGGCCAGATCATTCGTTGGAATTGTCCAGAATGTTCTTCAAACCAATCGCGAACAGTTGTGGCCCCGGTGACATGGCGCATTGTCATCCATAAAAATCCCATCGTTGTTTGGGTACATGAAGTCCATGAATGGCTGCAAGTGATCTCAAGTAGCTGAACATAAGCATTTCCAGTTAATGTTCGGTCCAGTCGCACCAGAGGACCAAGTCCATGCCATGAAAAACAGCCCACACCATTACGGAGCCACCACCAGCTTGAACAGTGCCTTGCTGACAATTTGGGTCCATGGCTTCGTGGGGTCTGCGCCACACTCGAACCCTACCATCAGCTCTTACCAACTGAAATCGTGACTCATCGGACCAGGCCACGGTTTTCCAGTCATCTAGGGACCAACCGATATGCTCACGTGCCCACGAGAGTCGCTGCAAGCGATGTCGTTCTGTCAGTAAAGGCACTCCAGTCGGTCTTCTGCTGGAATAGCCCAAGAAAGCCAAATTTCTCCGCACAGTTCTAACAGACAAGTCCCTTGTACGTCCCACATTGATTTCTGCGGTTATTTGACGCAGTGTTGCTTGTCTGTTAGAATTTACTACTCTTTGCAGACGTCGCCGGTCTCGGTCGTTAAGTGCAGGCGGTCGACCACTGCGCTGTCCATAGTGGGATGTTATGCCTGAAATTTCATACTCTCGGCACACACTTGACACAGTGGATCTGGGAATGTTGAATTCCCTAACGATTTCCGAAATGGCATGACCCATGCGTCTAGCTCCAACTAACATTCCGCGTTCAAAGTCTGTTAATTCCCGTCGTGCGGTCATCATCACGTCAAAACCTCTTCACATGAATAACTTAAACAGAAATGAAAGCTCTGCGAAAGCACTGCGCATTTATACCTGTTCTACGCGATGCTACTGCCATCTGAAAATTTGCATATTGCTATCCCATGACTTTTGTCACTTCAGTGTAAATATTCCAGTCCTATTCACTATCAATTGTATATGTAAAGATTTTTGTACTGATAAGTGATCGTTTAAAAGCATGACATCGAATGTTTTAACATATTATTGTGGTTGAAAATTTTTAATAATTTTGTAAATAATATTTAATGATTATTGAAATTAAAACAAAATTTCTATGGAGACAGTGTAAATACAAAACATGTGGATTACGCGACAGAATAGTAATGAAAATAAAATGTAAATGAAAATTTTTTTTAAATTGATGAGGTAAAGAAGGATAATTAAATTTATACAATATTTCGAAAAATGTATTTATTTGATTGTTAATAAATAGAAATATGGCAAATTAAATATTCAATTTAAAATGAACATCATTACAACTTGTTTATTTTGCCAAATCGCAATCCAAGTAGCAAACGTTTCAAAATTCAAACTATTTTATAAAGTATGTCGAATAAAATATCGATTTGTAGCAACAAGAAGTTGTCGTAATGTTTCAGATAGAGTGAAAAAAATATAATTAAATAATTCCATAACAAGCGAGGAAAAAATAAATGGATGAACAGAATAAAAATTGAGTATTATAATGAATATCATTAGAAATGTTTTTTAATTAAAGCGATTTAAACTATGTTTATTTGGAAGAAAATATTCAAGATGATGAACAGAATGTGAGTAATATGAAATTTAAATCATTCATGTGAAGAAAGTTTAATTTTGCATATCTATTTTTTCCGTTTTCATAGAATTTTGTTTTTAGTATGTATGTTAAAAAAAGTATGTTAAAAGTTAATAGTTGGTACATGTATGTTAAAAAGTTAGTAGTTGGTACATGCATGTTAAAAAGTTAGTAGTTGGTACATGTATGTTAAAAAAAAAAAATTAATAAAATAAAAAGTAATTCTTTTTTTAACATACATGTGCTAACTACTAACTTTTTAATATACATGTACTTTTTGATGCTTTGCTGCATACTGCTTGTAGAATTCTGCTTTATTTTTCCAGTATTTTTCAAACAGATATTTATACTGAAAGTGAGCATAACAATATACAAAAACAAAACAAATGTAATTTTCATGAAAGAAAAAAATTGTGAGACATTATCTGTATAATTAATATTTTAAAAAATCATAATTTATATAATATGGAAAGCATTACATATTTTATAATAAAGAAATTTTTGTATAATAAAAATGACTTATTTTTATAATTATAATATATAGGTGTGTGTAATATACCTTAAAAATAGAATCCTTGTCGAAAATAACAATTTTTTTTCCAAAAAATCAGATAATGAATCAATAAATTATTTTTATAACATATAAATAAATTTAAATTTTTGTAAGTGATTTTTTACTTGCGATATGTCTGAATATTCTCTGTATTTATGAGAAACAATCTTTTTAACCTAGCTTTATAAAATTTATTTGACTGGATATTTATTAATCATATATTAGAAAATGTGAGAAATTTAAAAAGTATTGATGGAAAGACAAAAATCATTTTTGCGCCAGGCGTGACTAACCCAAATTACCTTTCGGTCACTGTGGAAATGCATCCTATCTCCGCGGGAAGCATATAAATTTAAGTATCCCCCTATTAGATTTAGACACACTCTAGACATTTCTTTGGTTTAAATATTGAAACATAATGAGTTATTATTTTTACTATTATTCTTGCATGTTAAAATAGACAATAAAGATACTAAACACACATTGTAAAGAAATACATACCACTAAAAATGAGATATAAAAAATATATAAATAAAAAAAACGAAATAAAAAAAAAAAAAAAATGAAATCATTCAAACATATTTATTTTACTAGTACGATATTTGTCGCATTGGTTTGTCTTGCGCAGCCAAATGTCCGATCTCATTACAATTAATACATCCCGGCTTTTCTCGCCGTTCCTTAATGGGGCATTCCTTGATGTAGTGCTCCCCACCGCACTTTAAGCAACGCTTCCTATAGCCACAATTAATGGAAGAATGGTGGAAATAATTACAGGAGAAGCATTGCGTGGCACCTGGCTTCCTGTTGAATTTTTCCACTTTCACTGCGAAGTACAGCAGTCTATTGACTTCGAAGAGATTTTTATTGTCTTCGTGGCGTAGGTAGGTTAATTGCCAAACTGGGATGGGCTGTTTGGTCTTTAAGTTGATGAGTTGCCTCACTCTGTCAATTTTGTAGCCAGCTTCCTCAAGAGCTTCTTTAATCTCCTCTTCGGTGTAATCAATCGGGGGCCCTTTCAGCACAGCCTTTGGGGCCTAAGACTTTTTAGGCGTGATTACGAAATATTCGTGCTTATTGGCGGCCAAGTACTCGGTAATTTCGCGATGATGATCAGAGTCAGCCGGGAATATTTTAATAAGCTCTCCTGCCAATTTTATCCTTATTTTGTTTTCAAAATTGTTACTTATGTCAGCAACAACAGTCTTTAAGCTCCCGCAATTTCTAACCATAACTGGTGTCATTTTAGGTTCAGGGGGAAGTAGCTCATCTCCATCATCAGTCTCATCCATTGTGAGCTGATCAAAACCATTCTGTATTTCTACTATATCCTTTTAGGATTTACAGCGTTTACATTAATTTTTAGCAGGTTGCCTTTTAGTAGGCTTAATGAATTCGTCAGATTGTGCAGTGCGCTTAACTTTCTTATTGCTGATTTTTACTTTTGCAGAGCTATGTCTGCTGCAGTTAACTAATGGGCAGAGACCAAGATCACTTACCCGTTGAAGTGCAGCCTTGTACTCTGTTTTCGCCTTGTTCAGTGCATTCTTGGTCAGCTTGGAGGTAGTCACCTTGTCCAATAGCTCTTGAACGCACACAATATTGGCGACATTTACGAATCAAGGCAGCATCGTAGCGTGTTTTCTCAGCGAGTACGTCTTTTTCTTTGAGATAAGCGTTGGCAGTGAAGCGCCTCGTTAGTAATCATTGGAACCGTCATTTGGGTCACAGCTGTAGTCATCGCCGTCGGAACAGGAACCGGGAACACAGGTACTTTCTCAAAGCCCTTAGAGGGGTTTTTACCCGTCGGATCAGAACAACCTTCTTCGTCAACGTCTATCATAAGAATCACTCAAAAATTTTCACGAAATTCATATCAAATGTTCAGCGGGCAACGGGCGTACCGGTTGCGGAATTCAGGGTGGTTTTTAAGAACCACAAACCTTCACATCTTAAATTAGTTTAAAAATTGCATTAAATGAAGTTTCTTAAATTAATGAGTAGTAATAAATAAAATAAAATAATTAAAATTTAGGAAAAACATCTCTTGCTTAAGAACAATTAAAGCAAGAGATCGGAAACTAAGCTATTAAGAGTCCGTTGTCGATGCCCAAAAAAAGATAAAAGGTTAAAGTTAAAAATAAAATTTTAAGATAAAATAAAATAAAAAGAATTAAGATTAAAATTAGCAAAAAAGCAAAGAAAATTAAAATTAACAGCTGAACATTAAGAAAACGTAAAAACATACAAAATAAATTCTTCAAAAGAGGACGCCATCGGTCAGTTGGTATACAATTGGAAGAAACCCAACCGAAGCTAGGAAAAATACATTTTTATTTTAGTACTTATATAAAATAAGTAAATACAATTTCATTATACAAATAAAGATGAAACCAGAGCAGTATTAAATTAGCTATTGAATTAAGTTAAATTATTTAGACAAATTAAAGTAAAAATTAAAAGTTAAGACAAATTTATTAAGATAAAAAATTAAGCAGTAATCAGTAAACAAAAAATTTAAATCAACCGGAAGCTGTTAAGTGAATCTATTTAGTTAAGCATAAAAGTAAACAAACTATTAGGATTAATTTAAGAGTTGATACAAATTAATGAACCAATGAATTAAAAACTTAAAATTTAAAAAATAAGATAGCCATGTTATAAATTAAGGTGCACATCGTAGCAAATAATTAAAATTTTAAATGCCAAAAACTGCAGCTCAGATTCGAGTGAAATGATCAGAGTGACTAGACACCAGACACAGCGGTAGAATCAACCGTTGCAGAATAAATTCCACAACGTTTCTTCGATGCTGGGAAAGATTCCCAGTGCGTGTCGATAGCTCTGGGTCTTTTTTTGGAGCTAGTCACACCTGGGTGGTATACGGTATCTGTCTGATCGCTTCGTTATGGATCTGAGGGCACTTATAGTGAAAAGATTTCGAAATTTTGAAAATATGGTCCATAATAGGATCAGGATCTGGGTTTCTGTGGAGTTGCTTCCTTCTGACAAATCACGGAGCGTTAACTATCATAGTTATCTGTTTATTTTGAAAAACTTGGAGCTTCTTGAGATTTGCGGTTGAGGAGGACGCCCAAATAGGACATCCGTATAAGAAAATTGGTCGAAGGATTGATTTATAGAGTAAAACCTGCTCTTACGAGAAATTAGGTTTTTAGTTTAACGCTAGCAGCGGTTTCTTTGCAACTACTTTGGTAAAATGGGTATTAAAAGATAATTTTGAGTCAAAAAGCTAACCCCAGGTACTTGTACTCAGTAACTCAGGGGACTGGCTGGCCGGGGGTGACATTTAAAAGTGAACCAATGTTCTTTTTACGAGTAAACAAGAGGCACGAGCTTTTAGTAGGATTTACTTTGATCTTCCAGGTGGTCAACAAACTTTCCAAGTTTATAGTCATTTAGTGAGGCAATGACGGAATTTGGTGTTTGTGCTGTGCAATTATCGCTGTGTCATCTGCGAACATGGCCAGTTTACAGAACTCTGGCTTAGGTATGTCGTTCACAGAGATTAGAAGTAATCTGGGACCGAGCAGTGAATCCTGTGGAACCCCGCTTCTGATTGGATGATCGCTAGAAATAGTCCCTCTCACTCGCACTTTGAAATTACGCAAAGTGAGATACGAGTGAATAATTTTAATCAACTGAGCCGAAAATTCAAGTCGCATGAGCTTGAGTAATAAGCCATTATGCCAAATTTTGTCAAAGACTTTGGCTACGTCCAGAAAGGTGGCTGGTGAGAAGTACTGAGTTGAGTTCTGAACCCATATTGCTCAGGAATAAGAATATTATGCAAAGTGCAGTGCTGATCCAGGCGTTTAAGAATCGAATATTCGAATATTTTACTCACTCCACTGAGTAGTGAGATTGGACGTTATTCCCTATTACTATCAGGTTTTGGAATAGGAATTACTATGGCAGGTTTTCAGCTCTGAGAAAATAATACTTCTCGATTAAAAAGTTAATCAGATAAGTGACCAATATAATATAAGTATACGGTAAAGATTTTAGCATTCGATTCTAATGCGATCAATTCCAGGAGACTTATTGGGTTTAATTTTCCTAATAAATTTACAGACTTCAGCTGGACTGACCTGACTAATATCATTGTGGTTGTTGTAGGAAGTCTGCTACTGTGGTGTTAGTGCGTCTGTAGAAAATAGGATCTTCGACGTCGTGGTTAGTTTCAAACTGAAGTTGTAGGCTATCAGCTAAAAGCTCGGCTTTCTCCTCAGGTGCATAAGCAAAAGATCCATCGGAGCGTATCAGTGGTGGAATGTTGGTAAAAGGTTTACGCAAAAAAGACGTTCGTCTAAATATTGTTGTTTGAGGCGTCATGACCTCTATGGAATGTTCCTATCGTTGCTGAGAGAAATTCTTGGTCATTAATCTAACTATGGCAACTTGTCTAAAGTAATCGGCTCTGGAAACCTAACAGGTGGAGGTTTAAATTTTGGTTTAGATGCCTGACTAAGAGTTCCTTGAACATGAGTCGATCTGTGAATCGGAGCACGTGAACGGAGTGACTTGACCAAACCTCAAGTAGCAAGATGAAAGACGCAGTCGGTCAATGCCCATTACCAATTTAAATTCCTTACAGTTTAAAGCAAAAAAGTTAACAAAATGACCATGAAGCATAATGAAGCATAATTTCAGCTACATTTCAGACGCAAGTATAAACAAAACCATTATCCAGACATCGGCGGGGACTCGCATATGCTATAATAGGTCGGAGGTAGGAGAGATATATTAGTTTTTAAGTTCGAGGGTTAGTGATGTGTGTCTGCCTAATAAAATATAAAGTTTTCTAAGTTGGTTATTAAATTTGTTACGGAGGTAATCAATATGAGGTTTAAAGGTTAGTCTACGATCTAGAATTACACCGAGATATTTTGTTTCTTTGGACCAGGAAATGTTAGTATTAAAAATAGTGATGTTAGGAGGATTACAATTATTTTCCTGGTGAATAGTACTGCTTCCGTTTTAGCGACGTTAAGCTTAATTTTCCACTTATCGAGCCAGAGTTCAAGTCTATTAATGTAGTTTTGTAGATTTTTCTGTATAATTTTTATATTCCTCCCCTGTGTGATTATAGCTGTATTATCAGCGTATAGTGTCAATTTAATTGTGTGATCTTGTGGAATGTCATTGGTGTAAATATTGTACAGAAACGGTCCTAAGATCGAGCACTGAGAGACACCTGAAAGGATTTTACAATTCTTAGAATCCACATTATCAACCGAGACAACAAATGACCTTTCAGTGAGATAATTCTTTATAATTTTAATAAGAGAAGGAGAGTAGTTAAATTTAATCATGTTGTAAATCAATCCATTGATCCAAACTCTATCGAATGCTTTCGCCACATCAAGAAAGATCGCAGCAGTGTTACTTTTTCCAAGAAAAGCCTTCATAAATAGTTTCTATGATATTGTAAAGCTGGTGAGTCGTAGAAAGGTTTTTTTGTGAAGCCAAATTGCCGTGGGATTAGAATATTGAGTTAATTGGATTCTTGATTGAGGATGTCTGAAATAATTCTTTCCACAATTTTACTGAAGGTAGAGAGCAGAGAAATTGGACAACAACTAAGGAGAAGTAAGATCTTTACCCGGCTTAATGATTGGCAGGATCCTGGCAGTTTTTCAGCAGTTAGGAAAGTAGTTAAAGGTTGGAATAGCATCTGTTTTCTTGCAAATGTGAAGTACAATTTTAAAGGGGATATTTTTAAGCATTTTATTCGTTATGCAGTCAATACAAGGAGTTTTACTAACTTTAAGAGAAGAAATTATATTTATAATGGAAGACGCTTTAGTTGCAGGGATATTATTATTAGCATTTTTATTCTGTTCCAGAAAAGAAGAGATGGTGCTACCAACTTCGGAGATAATGTTAGCATTATTAGTGGCATTTTCTTGAAATTGTTCTTGAAGCGTGGAGGCTAAGATCTCAGCTTTTTCAATATTAGTAGTGACTGTAGCGTAATTACTTTGGAGAGTGGTAATTTTAGTCCTTTTTTTCCTGATGTTGTTGCAGAGTTTCCAGATGGAACCATCCTCAACGTTAACACTCGGGAGTTGCTTATCCCAACAATCATTTTTATAGCGAGAAATTACCCTTATTAGAATGTTTTGATGGGGATTATAAGCATTTTTTTGCTACGTGGATCTTTATAAATTTGCCAAAGCTTTCTAGCGTTGTTTCGGTTAGTGATAAGAGTTTTAATATAGGGGGAAAATAGGTTCGGTTACTAGTAGTAATAGTCTTGGAAGCAGCTTGATGCGCAGAGATAATTTTGTTAGTTAGGTCAGCAACTGCATCTTCAATATCTTCGGCAATCAATTCATGGTGCTTGATGCTACTTTTAACATAAATGCAGGTGCACGAGAATTTAGGTTGATTCTATCAAAACGATAGAATCGATAATTAGCGATCAGTGGGGTCTCTCCAGGTCTAAGTTTAGTTTCCTAGACCAAAAGAATATCAAGGTTATAATCTAATATGAATTTTCTTACCTCGTTGATTTTGGAACGCGATCCATTTGCGTTCCAGGTGGCAATCCTGAAAAGTTCCAAGTTGGCCCTGAACATTAATAATTACTGCTCTGGATGTGCTTTGCTTGAATATGAATAAGGCCCTGGTATGATGGGCGGTTTCATTGCGGAGTCTAGGTAGGCACTCCTGGAACGCCAAAACAAGGGTCTGCTGATCCATCCCTTGTTGTATATATTTAAATAATTGTCCAATTATTCCGGAGCAATCCATCTGCTGCGAAGGAGGAGAGGTGGCAGCAGGAGTGTTAGCAGCAGGGGGCATCGGAATTGGCACGTGGATGGCGCGTGGCTCCAAGGCGGGAACGGAGAATCCGGTAGTTGTCGCCTGGGCGGTCCGCGGCGAGGGCTTCCTGGTCTTACCCTGGAGAGCGGTCGGCCTCGTGGCTGGCGCGTGCCACTGGTTGCCTGCTGTCAAGCTGGCGTACGACAGCTCTTGAGTCACGGGCCTGGGCGTGGGTTTCGGCAGCAAGGGCTTCTTCTTGCCGGGACTTTCCTTCTGGTTTTGGAACCTGGGAATCTGGGGCAACCTCGCCAGTTAGCAGCGGGGTCGCCACCACAGTTTATGCAGGTAGGGACCTGGTCAGCTGGCCTGTCGCACTTCTCTGCTTTGTGAGGGCCCGCACATCGGACGCATCTAGTCGGAAGCCGACAGACCTCGGACAAGTGGAAATACCTCTGGCAGTTCCAACACCGTTTGGGGCCGGGGCGTCCTCTACAGGCCTCCACTGAGACCTGGGTTCCTAAGAGTTCAGAGACCTCGTAGATCCTCTGGGTTTGCTGGCCTTTCTTCACCTGCGCATAGAACAGAGGCATGGGTTCACGTGATTTAAACTTGGACAGACGAGATAATCCCTTGTATCACGAATTTTTGTTCTTTATACTGTTACAAAAATCATAATTATTCGCTACTATCTCGAGTTCAGAGACTTCAAGTAGGAGGAACAAGCTTTTCTCCTAGACCAGGAATGGGCAAGTTTTGCGGGTTAAGATAAAATTTTCTAAAATTTTAAAAACAATATACAAGTATTACAATTTAAATATGTTAATGAAATAAATGAAATTGCGATTTCGTTTTTAAAAGTCCTTTATATAGAGGTTCGAAGTGAGATGTACTGATTCTAAGGAACGAGGCTAAATGCTCACCTGTCAGTCTACTTCTGAAATAATTTTTTCTAAGGTTCATAGTTGAAAACACTTGTTCACATATATAAGATGAATCAAACATGGCACTGATTTTCTGGGCTAGAGAGATATTAAATTTGGTAAACTTACTTTCGATAATGATTTGTAAAACTCTAACTTGTTGGTGCCAATCTACAGCTATAACTAACAAAGAAGTTCCGCTTTTAACACTTTACCGATTGAAAGCGGTCTGCACTTGCTATGTCCGTCGATTTATGTTTTGTAGACAAAAAATAGGGAAAGTAAAAGATCTTCAGTCCTTTAAAAAATGGAAGAAAAAAATAATATTTCACCAAAGTAGAAAAGGAGATGGATATATAATATATAAATATATATGTCTTTTAATTTGCCTCGGACCGACAAATTAAAATTCTATCAACGGGCCAGATAGAACCTTCCGGAGGGCCGAAGTTGGCCCGCAGGCCGTAGTTTGCCCATCCCTGTCCCAGACCAATAGGCGGAGTTCCGCAAAAAGTTCACTCCTGGCGCCCGCCTTCTTTAACATTTATATCAACGCCATTCCTAGCAATAGGAATACGCAGACGACACAGCTATAGCTGCTCAAAACCAATCCCCTCTGTTTACTGTTAAAGACATCCACTGTTAAGCCTACGTCTTTAATCACAAAAAATGGTTAACCTCCTAGAACAGAGGTGGCTAACCCGCGGCCCGCCTTGAATATTTTTGCGGCTCGTGAGATGTATCGCACTTTTAAAAATATATTTATTTTATCATGGCCAAAGAATTGAAAACCAAAGTATCGAAAAAATACATTATGCGAGCATCCATCTATTCAAAAATGAACTGTCGAAAGGATGAGAAAAAATGAACTTTCATTTTAAAATAATATTCTTGTGAATATAGGACAAATATTAGAGAGTTTTTGCATAACGTATTTTGGATGTCCGTTATTTTTTCTCCCTAGCGCGCATTCTCTTAGGAAACATTATTACAGATACGCATGCGCAATTTGTTATGAGCATGCATGCTAGGGAGAAAAAAAAAATGACGTCTAAAATACGGTATGCAAAAAAACTCTCTATTGCCTGTTTTATTTATGAGTTTGTCGAATAATAAAATTATCTTCTCCGAAGCGCACATATTGGAACGGAGATGATTCCAATAGGAATCACAGTTGATTGTTAATAGCAAAGCAAACCATATTCTTAGTTGTAGTAGTTAGCGCTTTTGGTTCAACTTACACCTGCGAATCGTTTTTTCCTAAAATGAAATTGACCCAACACAAAACATGCTCAAACATAACAGGACGCTCACCTGCAACACCCATTAAGATGTGCAAATACCCAAATTGAGATCGATTTGTGAAAGATTGGAGAAACATATCGCACTAGAAAAATAAATATTTTTTAATGAATTCTTTTTTTTTTTTTTTTTGTATTTAAATATCTTTTTTATATTTCCTTTTGAGTGTTATATATTTTCTTTACAATGTGCGTTTGGTATCATTATTATTATATTGTCTATGCTTACATGTCAGAATAATAGTAAACACAAAAATAATGTTCCATTTTTTTTTCTCTCCAAAAAAATGTCTGTAGTGTATCTAAAACTAATAGGGGATATATAATTTTATAGGCAGCAGAATAGAAAAATAACTTAGAAATTAATAATATTTTTTTAATTACACGTTTCAATAATTGTTTTTTTAAATTAACGAAATAATATTTTATCTATGAATAATACTTTTAAATTTTAGAAACACTATGAAGATAATATTTTGGGAAAGATAAATTATATATGCATACATTTTTTTAGGTTAATATAAAAATATTTTAAGATGAATAACTTGTATACGAATAACACTGTTTGAATTAAAGAACTAATATAAAAATATCCTTATTACTCAAAATGATAATAAATTTTAATAAAATTTAAAAAATGAAAATTTACAAATAATATAAGAAGAATCAATTATGTATACATATTTTATTTTATTTATTGAATTAATCTTAAAATAATCTTTTAAGATGAAAATTTACTTCTTATTATTATAAATTTTTTTAACAAGAATAACTTATATATTAATATTTATTAAAATTATATAAAAGAATAAAAAAAAAATTATGAAAGAATCAAGTACGACATAAAAATAAGAAGAACAATTTATACAGAAATAGAATTTTGTTTCAATTCAAATAATTAATATTAAAAATTATTTGAAATCATATACGAATAATATTTTGTTTGAATTAAAGGAGAAATTAAAATATATTTCAAGTTATATAACTTATCCTTTTCTTTCAATTATAGAAATAAAATAATACTTCTAGAATAATTTATATGTGAAAAAAATTTTTTTAAACCGAAGAAAGAATGTCAAAATAATAATAAAAATATTTTAAAAAGTATAACTTATATATGAATTACTTTTTTAATTAATGAAATATTGTTTTAAGATTATTGTTAATAACGCATTAAACATTAATAATATTGTTTTTAAATTAAAAATATTATAGACATAACATTTTAAGTGGAATTGATTAATTCATTTAAAATAATAATATTTTTAAATAAAGAAATAATATAAATTTTTTTAAAGTATACTTTATACATGCATTACATTTTTAAGAATATGCCTATTAAAAAAAGTTTATGACTCAAGATTTAAAAAAAAAAGTACATTAAAAGTGTTATGGAAAAGTATTAACAATGTTAAAAATTGTATTAAACAATTACAGCAGATTTTCTTATTAATCGAAGAACAGCACAGCGAATTTGTTTAAACTGCACTATCCATAAAGTTGCTGTATTGAGATCAATCATAAATAAAATCAAACGACTATTCGCAAATTTGTAATTAGTTTATCAAACTCGTAAAATAATATTTTATTTTAGCTCATCTACCTTATTTATTTAACAAAACTCAACAGAAATCGAAAACTTTTTCCCAATCTTATTCATGGATGTAATAATCATACAAGAATCAAATTATTTACCACAAAAATTCCTTCGGATCTTTAGCAACAGCCCCAGGACCATACGGATGAGATTACATGATTGATTACAAGCGCTTCTTTTATTCAGAGACATTTGGGATTAACGCATGCGTCAGTTTTCTGATCGTCGAAGAGGAAACGGTTGTGACGACCACTTGTGATGTGGCTTTGGATGCAACAAGTGATAGGCAAATTAAAAATTTGGCTCTTTATTATGATTCAATAAAGAGCTGGATCATAAAATATTATATTGCGAGATTTGTTGTCGATTTATTCTTATTCAAGTTAACAAAGATACTTACAAATTTTAACAAATTGAGCAAGTTTAGAAAATTGAGAAAAATTGAGTTGTTAAAAGATTGAGTTGTAATTGAGTTGTTGTTGTTTACTATTAAGTTCTCAATGAACTTAATAGTTTAGTTAAATATTGAGTCTTTAATTTCCATAAGGGAAAAAATACTTCATACTTTTAAGCTTCATTTTAAAATTTCTTACCTGAATGTCCCTACAAGGCGATAGATATAGAATTTCCGCTTCCTTTTAAGATTTGAAAGCCTTTAACTCTTATATTATAATACATCGGAAATATATTTTTCAACAATTGACGAAAATAACAACGATGTTTGATACGTATTAAACAAAATCTCATAATAGCCATTATATAATATTTATAATACTCTTATTTAACGCCTGGTTAATGCACCTATGCTCACTGCTTTTCATCTGCGAAGAAGACTGGAATTTGCACGGCAGTCCCGAAACTGGACGTCCACAGTGTAGCGACAGGAGGCTTTTTTTCCGATAAATCGCGTTTTATGCTCCATCGGACAGATGTACGTTGGCGTATACGGCGTGAAACGTCTGAAAACAAATACCCTGCAACAATTGCCGGAAGGATGCAAGCTGGAGGATGGAGAATTATGGTTTGGGGAATGTTTTCCTGGCATTCACTGGGTGCACTCATTAGTGTGGAAGGCACGATGGATCAGCACAAGTACGCATCTGTCCTTGCGGACCATGTCCACTCCTACATGCGAATTATTTTTCCTCAGAATGATGGCATCTACCAGCAGGATAATGCGAGGTGTCATGCAGCTCGCAGTGTGTGTACGTGGTTCGAAAAGCACCAGGATAAGTTTACTGTACTCCCCTGGCCAGCAAACTCACCGGATTAAAACCCAATCGAAAATCTGTGGGACCACCTCTATCTGGTTGTTCGCGCCATGGACCCTCAACCCCGTAATCTAGCGCAGCTGGCAACGACACTGGAGTCGGCATGGCTCAACATCCCAGTGAACACCTTCAAAAACCTAATTGATCCTCTTCCTGCACGTCTCGCAGCGGTCCTCTCTGCCAAAGGTGGTTAATCTGACTTTTGATAGCTGGTCACATTAATGTGATTGGACTGTGTATTACAGAATGAGGATATTCGATAAACACGGAGACACTATTCCGTATCAATATAAACAAGGAACAGCTTTTTATTAAAGAATGTCTTGTTGCACAACATTCTGTTTTAATACTAAGATTAGCAAAACTCCATGATAAATGAAATAAATAATGTTGTTGTTCTAATGTTGCTGGCAATACAGAGACAATTAATCTTTATGTCATAAGGAAGGTCTGCACCGACGTTACACAGATTGCACTACCCAGAGGGCACGTGTAGATTGAAGATAGACTACGAACGCGAGTCACGCAACTCCCACAAAGCTCTACGATCCTATCAGAACGGGACCTACGGCTTAAAGTGTGTTTCAAACCACTACAAACATCCAAAGCACCGCCGAGATTCAAAACAGAAAAAAAAAATGTGGTACCACTCGGCCATCAAGCCTCTAAATAAATACTGTTAATAATGTTAAATAATCTTATTTCTCGAACCTATTAATTGGGAATGTTTATTTTAAGAACACTATTTTTTTTTGTAAATATTCTCAAATTGAAAGAAATTGATCGAACACACACACTATATATATATGCATATGGCGCTTTATATCTTATTGTTTCTAAGTAGTGCCAGTAAAAAGAGAAGAATTTGAGCTTTAAAGTAAGTATCTGAACTTAATTAGAATTTTTCAACTTATTATTGAAAAATTATGTCTCATTGGACTCATTGTCTCACTCTCTCATTGTACAATAAATTTAATGCTCATTTCATTGGCAACCAGATTCAAAATCAACTTCTCTTGCCATAATTGAACATATTTCCAATTAATGCTTCGGATGTAATCAACCTCAAAACTTTTTTTTCTCTTCGTGTTTCAGCAAGAACAAAAAAGGATAAAAAAATATACTTATTACAAAATAATTTTTACATGTGGACATTTGTTAGTGTATATGCACTACAAATAAATAGCCTCTTATTATGCATTTGGAAAGAAGTACTACTAAGTATTCATCACTAATTAGTGAACCAATTTCGATTTTTAAATATATATATATATGATGATTGATGAGGATGTAAAAATGTTTTATTAGAAAATTTTAAAATTAAAATTCGTAATGGTTTAATTCATATTTAATGTAATTATTATCAATTTTAAAAATAATTTTTGCATTATTTTTAAACATGCTTAACAATTATCTTGAAAATTCCAAATTTTTAGTTAAAAAAGTTACTAAATTATTTTTAAAATAAATGAAATTCAATTTCAAAATTAGATAATACTTTTAATAAATGCTAATGATGCATAAGTAATAATGAGGGCCTGAATAACATAGTGCCTAGCACTCTGGCTCTCGGTGAAACAGGTTTCGGGTTCGAGTCCCGGTGGTGCCAAGTATGTTTGTAGTGGTTCGGAATCCCCTTTAAGCTGTAGGTCCCTGTCTCATATGATCGTAAGAGCGTCTCGGAGCCAAGTCAGACTTTTACTTACGGACGCTCCGTCACAACATAAACTGTCCCGTTTCCCTCCCTCCATGAGTAGATTACTGTGGTCATTAGATAATTATTATATGATGATTATATTTGTTAAACAATCAACAGTCATGAGATACCTCCAGAAAATGTATAGAATACAACAAGACAAAAATATTATAATAAATAATGCTATTTCAAATTATTTTCCTTCCTGTAAAATCTATTTTTCACATATAATAAATGTTAGTATTAGTAAAATGACTTTCATCAGAATCTATCATTGAATTGCCATATTTTTTAATGAATTTTTCCGTTATAACTTCGTCTAACATGTATAAACAAATTTTAATTGTATTAGAGGGTGGTTTAAAATATTTATTACTATATTTAAAGTTAAGGGGCCTGAATAGCCGAGTGGCTCGCGTTCGGTATCGCAGGTTTCGGTGTCTTCAAGATTTCGAGTCCCGACGGTGCCATGAATATTCATTATAGTTCGAATCCCCTTAAACCGTAGGTCTTGGTCTAACAAGATCGTAGAATAAAAAAAAAAAAAAAAACATGCAGTACTTAAGAAAAGGAAAAAAGTGTATCATTCGTAAAGTGTAAGATTGATATTTTTATTTCATTTTTAAAATAACATCTTTCACAATTTAAATTGTCCTTTTTAAAAATATTCTTCTTTTAAATATACAATACAAATGCGTAAAGAAGGAAATATTTGAATAAGTGTTTTCTCCCAACACTTATCGAAACTGATAAGCATTCCAATACTGTTTATTCACAACTTTGGTAAATATTTCCATTGATTTATATATTAAGTTTAAAACAGAATTCCTTTGGGAGCTGTGTAATATCTTTAAGTAAAAGACGTGCATAAAAAAGAAAACGAAATAAAATGGAAATAGAAATAACTTAAAATGTAGATTTAAAGCCGAGTGACTGGCGCTCGCCGTATCACATGTGTCCGGCGGTGAGTCCCGACGAAGCCATGGACGTTTGTAATGGTTCGGAATCCACTTTAAATAGTAGGTCCCTGTCCTAATAGGACCGTAGAGCATTGTGGGGTAGTGTTACTTGCATGTACTAGTAGTGTTACTTTGCATGCATTCAAACTGCATGTGGCCTCTGGGTAGTGTTAAATGAAAACGGTGCAACCCTTGCTTATGGCATAAAAGATGAAACTGTCTCTGTATTGCCAGCTGCATTAGAACAACAACATATTCATTATTTGAAATTTAAAAAGCAATTTTAGTGTATTCAATCTTGTTTTCTGCATTTTGAAAATGGTGTGACTTATTTTTAAGGACTTAAAAAAGGAAGAGAAATTGTGATTAATTTTCACGCTTTAGTTCATATCTTTCAATAACATAAATTATATTGCGTATTAATGAAGTGTATAACCCAAAATTTATTTTTATGATGATGTATACATTGAATTTTTGTAGAAATACATTCACATATGTTTTCCGTATAGGGGGCCTGATAGCCGAGTGTTGGCGCTCCGTACCACAGATTTCGGGTTTGAGCCATGGATGTTTGTAATGGTTCGGAATCACCTTTAAACTGTAGGTCCCGGTCTCATAGGATCGTAGAGCTTTGCGGGGGTACTGTTACCCCGTGTCCGTAGCTTATCTTCAAGCTACAGGCCCCCCCAGGTAGTACTAAGTGAGTAGCAGCAGTTGCAGCCCTTGCTTATGTCATAAAAGATAACTGTCTAAGTGTTTACCAGCTGCAATGAAAAAAAAAAAATATTTAAAATAATAACAAAATTCTTCTGATATTCTATCGTATGGGATGTAGTATTATCAGCTTGGCAGAATGAAATTATTGATGATGTCAAGAGTATTTTTTTTTTTTTCTGAATGCAGCTGGCAAATAAACCGTGATCTTCGCCATAAGGGCTGCACCGATGTTACTCACTTTGCATTACCCAGGGGGCGCGTGTAACTTGATGGTAAGCCACGGACGCGGAGTAACAACGCCCCGCAGCACTTTACGATCCTATTAAGACCGGGACCTACGGCTTAAAGTGGAGTCCGAACCACTACAAACACCCATGGCAAAAAACCGCGTTTTGGACCCGATACCTGTGGCACCGAAAGCCAGAGCGCTAGCCATTCGGCCATCAGACCCCCATGTCAAGAGTATTTGAACTTGAATTTAATAAAGTATACAAAAAGCTGAAATTTGGTATGCAACTCAATAGTTCGTTAAAAATATTGTGTAGGCTTGAATTTAGGTTTATTTTTTTAATTTTTTATTTCTATTTTTTTAATTAAATAATTTTTCTAGTTCTTTTTATGAAATTTACTTTATTTTAAAGGAAGATAATTTTTTTGAAAAGTGTGAAAATGAAGTAAACAATGCAATTATTTGATATAATGACTCGAACCCGAAGCTCGGGGTAACGAGCACCAGAGCGCTAGCCACTCGGCCATCAGGCCTCCATCTAAAAATTGAAAATATTCCCTCGAACTGTTTCAACCCAACTTCGGAAATGCTTCAGAGTTATCTTGCTATAATATTATTACACATTTACAATATATTGATAATGAAAATGTATATATTGAAAAAGCAAATGTTTTTGTGTTTTGTGTCTTTGAAAAGGCTTTTATAGGAAAAAAAAAAATTATTAACATCACTCAAGATATGGCTGAAGTGCACAAAAGTACATAAAATTAGTACTTATTTTAATGAAGTTCGTTTAAAATGATAATATGCATACACGAATGTATCAAAAATTGATCCTGGTAGCCTGTTGTTAAAGCATTTAATACTTAGTTTTTAACAAAAGCGAATGCTATTGATGGCTAATTTAAATGACAATACATTTGATAAGGATATTAATAATGTAATAATTAATGAATAATATATAATTTAAATAATGATATTTATTTTCTATTAAATTGACCATGATAAACTGAAAAAAATGGAAATGATCAAAATGATAGAAAAGGAATGAATGAGCAATGAAAAAGATCAAAATGAGTAAAAATTATGTAGCTAAGTTAAAGAATTGAAACTGATGTTGCATCTACTGCATTAAATAATTAAATTGATGAAAAAAATAATCAATAAAATGCTTTAAGAAATAATATATTTAAAGGTATATACATTATATTCTCAATAATGATTCGTTTTTATCTGCAATACTTAAAAGGGATCGCGTAGTTCAAAAGCTAAGTTTTTCTGAATAAAACAAAAGATCAGCTTTAATTCATACTGATTTTTGAAGGACCTAGAAGAGGAATATGCATTTGATTTAATTAATTTAATGAGAGAAGATGTATAAAAAGGCATTTATTAAATTCATTATATATCCATCGATAAAAATATTTGGAAAATATTACATTTCGTATTTAAACGAAAAAATAATCATGAACATACTATTGTGTTTCATTTCACTTGTGAATTCTCTGAAGCGTAAGAAATATCTCGATGCTACTTAATTTGAAGCATTGAAGCTTAGTTTTTGATTGCATAATAATAAGTCGAATTCTAATTAAGAGCAAAAGACAAAAGAAACTCGACAATTAGAAATATCCCCATTAAAATTATTTGATTTGATTTGAGTTTAAAAGAAAATTTACAATAAAAGCATCCTTTTTTTTTTAAATTAAAAAAAAAAAAAATCTAAAGTGAAATATTTATTCTCATCAAAATAAGTAAATCTGAAAAAATAGAATAGTTTATCATATTTTTAACGATATGTATCGCCTTAGGTGCTTAGATAATTAATGAGAAACTGCTAACTGTGACATCTTAAGGACTTTTTTTCTCAATGTTTTCATTAAAATTTTTATCTGATTGCTTTCAGAAAAATGTGGATAAGACCCATAAGATTCTACTTCAATATAAAATAATTGAATCATTAGTTCTTTATTTGTTTTAAAGTAGCAGAAGATAAGTGAATCCCACAGCGTTTGAGTTTTTCCGCGCCTTCCATGTTTTTTGTCATTAACTATATAAAAATAAGAGCTTAAATTTTCTTACAAAACAAGTAGTAATAAATGCTAACTTATATATTTGAATTGTTATTTCTATTCTTGATGCAATCCTATGAATAAAAAATAATAATAATAAAGGAAACTGTTCATTTTATGCAATCTTCTCTAAAAAAATTCTTCATATTAGGAAGATTTAAAGATTTTGATTATTAAAGTTCAATTAAATTAAATTAATTTTAACTTTTATTAATCAAAAACTTTTATTAATTCAGTTGCAATTAATTAAAATTATTATTATAAATTATTTTTGATCTTGAATTTAAAAAGTGATTCTGCTTTATTTTTATTAACAGCACCGACTTTTTTTCTGCAATCAGTCAAATAATCAATTTTTGATTTGTATATTTACATTTTCATAGTGCAAAATCTAAAAAATAACTAAAGAGAGGTTAATATCACGAAATATAAGATGAATTTATTCTTCATTTCTTTTTATCTATTGTTAGTTAAGCTGGTATCTATTTTCATAATTTATTTTTAATCCTATATATATATTGACACAATAGCTTATATGCCGAATATTGACACAACAGCTTATATGCCGAATATTGACGCAATAGCTTATAACGCGAGGTATAAATAATATTAAACACACATACACAAATGTATATACATTTCTACAATATTTTTATTATATATATATATACACTCAAGAGCCAAACATTATGACCACCCCTACATTATGCAATGAACTCGCCTGGATGACGTGGAAGGCACGTGATCAGGTGGAAGTGGTATTTAACTGCTGCTGGAGAGTCTGAAGAATCATTCTTTCACTTACTTCTGTGTGTAATGGGAAAGGCAGCGGATCTAAGCGACTTTGATAGAGGGCGGATTGCAATGGCTCGAAAGCTCGAACAAGTATTTTCGGAACTGCACGACTCGTGGGTTGCTCGCGATCTACATTTGTTAGTACTTATGCAAAGTAGAGGAATGGCGGTGAAACCAGCAGTAGACGACATGATGTTGGACGTCCACACGCTATAAAGAAAAGGTTGTCGGAGACTGTCTCGCATGGTGAAGCAAAACCGGAGCCAGACAGTGGCTCAGCTGACAGCCCAATAAAATGCAGAATAGTATCGGTTGCCTTTGCTGACCAAGCGTCATCGCCAACAGCGCCTGCGCTTGCCCCGGGAACATCGTGACTGGTCCATGGATCAGTGGGAGAGAGTTGCCTGGTCAGATGAATCACGGTTTGTCATTCATCACGCCGATGGCCTTGTCAGGATACGCCGTCTTCCAGACGAACAGTTGCTCCCTCAATGTACAGTAGGTCATACACAGGCCGGTGGTGGCGGTATTATGCTTTGGGGGGGCCGTTCTTTTGGGGGTCTCTGGGACCCGTGGTTGTGGTAGAGCAGACCATGAATGCTACAGGGTATCTGAACATCATTGCGGACTAGTTGCACCCTCACACGACCTCTGTTTTTCCAGCTGGAAATGGAATGTTCCAACAGGACAACGCCCCTGTCACAAGGCTAAAATTTTGTTGGAATGGTTTCAGGAACATGGTGCTGAATTCCAGTTAATGTCCTGGCCGCCGAACTCACCGGATCTCAATCCGATAGAGTGCATTTGGGATGTCCTGGGACGGCAGCTCAGAGTTCAAAGACCACCAATTCGCAATATCTCGGATTTGAGTGACCGTTGCTTAAACATCTGGTACAATCTGTGTCCGGCCATCTACCAAGGACTTGTGGCATCCATGCCAATGCGGGTTGAAGCTGTGTTGCGCGCCAAAGGTGGGCCAACTCGTTATTGACAGGTGGTCATAATGTTTTGCTCTTGGGCGTATACTTATATATATATATATATATAATATAATGTGATTTATATATATATATAAATATATATATATATATATATATATATATATATATATATATATATATATATATATATATATATATATATATATATATATATATATATATATATATATATATATATATATATTATATATATATATATATATATATATATATATATATATATATATATATATATATATATGTATGATATGTAATACTGTTAATTCTGTAGTAGGACTATAAACTTGATAAATTGTTCTTTATTCACTTACTATCGATGAAAGATTAACCGATTTTATAAATTAACAGAAATTAACCGATTTGTTATATGAATCAATTTAACTTAACAGAATGCTGCAAATATTTTTACTTTTTACTGAATTAAATATTTTCTGGAATGAAATTGTTCATTTAAATTCTTTCTTCACTCCTTTTTTTAATTTCAATTTTTTACATCTTATTTGTTTTTATTGTTTTAAAGATTAATGATTTATAATTCCTCTGTTAAGAAGCGATGGTAATAATATTGTGCTCACTTCAGTTATCCTTAAGCTCCTAATGGTGCTATTGCTCCAAAAAAGATTGTATTTTGAGGAAATTCTACTGTTGGGAACCACGAAGAATTGCATCTAGAAAGTCACATAGCATCTTCTTTCTCAAGCTCTTTGGAAATCAGTACGACTCATTGATTTATTACGCTAATAATGAAACTTTGCTTATAACATTTCGAAATGTTTTTTCCTCTATATCGAATGTCTTTGTTATTTACCATCACTCTGATTGAGCCCTGTTTGAAATTGTAGAAATCTGATTCACAACCCCCACCCCCTTTTGAAACAGGAGTGATTGTGTCTTATATTTGGTAATATTAACCTTTACTCAATTATTTTTTAGGTTTTGTCAGGTTTTTTTTTATATTTTCTAATTTGAGGAAATAAAGATGATTGATTTCAACTCAACCATCAGAAAGAGCAGGTGATGATTGAGATTTTAAATTTTTTTTCTTCTGTGAGTGTTGTGTGTATGAATAAAATGGCACAGAAGAATAATTGTCCATTTACTACTGTGTCCATAAAGTCAGACCAATTATTTTTTTTTTTTTCAAAAACTCTTTATTCTTAAAAAATTTATTTCATCGCCTTCAAAATGATTCCCTCAGGACACAATGCACTTATGCCAACGTTTTTTTTCCAATACTCAACGCATGCTAAAAAGTCATCAGTAGGAATGGCCTTCAAAGCGCGACTCAAAACGATGTCCCCGAGTGTTCTTTTGAGTTTAGGAATACCCACAAGTCGCACGGTGTGAATACGGTAGTGGTGGAACGATATGGGTTTCAATTTTCATGAAAAAGTCATGAAGAATTAATGCAGTGTGAGCTGGCGCATTCAGTATTTTCCGTACCAATCGCGATTTGACGCATCCGAGGCCCAAAATGGAATTGGTCGATACTTTTGAAATTCCAACATCAGCAGCAAGGTCTGTAACTGTAAATCGCAAGCACCAAATCTTTAATTTTTGGACGTGAGCTTCGTCGGTTGAGGTTGAGGGTCGACCAGAGAGCTGTTCGACTTCAACGCGTTCTCTGTCTTCTTTGAACTGTTTATACTACTTCAAAACTTTTCTTTCCGATATAGGAATGCTCCCGAATGCCTCCTACAACATTCTATACGTTTCCGCAAACAAAATTTAATACAAGTTCTTCGTTAAATTCATTCAGACATTTCAAAAATCGACGAAATCAGTTTTAGCATCTCACAAAGCCAAGCGTAACTGAAACACTAATGAATATTTTGATGTCAAATTTCACACGGATGTCAAGGACAGTGTTAGCAACCTAAAAAGAAAAAAAAAATGTAATTACAATTCGAGAAGTTTAAGTTGAAAATTGTTCTTACTTTTTAGAAACAGTAGTATATACATATATATATAAATATGGGGGGAGGGTATAATAAATTTATGAATAATTGTCCATATATAGTCCATATAGTCCCACATGTCCATATTTTTCATGTGTTAACAGTTATATTTATACAGTTAGTTGATAAATAAATAAATAAATTTATTAAATTTGCGTCAGGTAGAAATATAAATAAAAATTTTTATTTATTATTAATTGAATTATTTATTTTTTTCCTTTGTCCTCATCTCTCTGATAGAGGGAAGTAAATACAAGACTTTCTCTTATGCATGTCTATATTATTTATGATATGCGTCTGTATGTATGCGGTAAAAATTTGTATTTAACATGCCGAAAAGTATAATTTTTAACAGATTGAAATGCTTCATGTTAGAAAGTTTCCCAAAATTTGCGGTTTCTAAATGCAACGGAAGGGAATGTATTTGAAGTTATTTTCACAATTTACTGTGATTGCAAATATATAATTATTGTATTATTTAAAATTTATTTCAGAAAGTTCGAAATAAGATATTATTAAATAAGTAAATAAGGTTAATATGAAAAAAGAAAATAATAAGCATACCAAAGTCAAAAATTATGTTATTATAGATAAGGATGGAGAATAAAACATATTTGTCACAATATCATTTTAATACTTTGAAGTACATACATATTAATATTGAAATAAATGGAAACTCTTAAAAGTTTTATAGGATAAAATTTTTAAATACTTCAAAGAATTCGGTAAATGGATAGAAATTTGTTCTAGTAGTTTTCTTTATTTTTCTTGTAATTTATTTTTATAAAAAAAAAAAAAAAATTATATATTAAATATCTAACATTTTATAACAACGTATTAATTTTTTTATACTCTCCGTTTAAATTTCTAAAGAGAAATTATTGACTTCTAGATGAATTATTTCCTATTTTAATATAAGAATTAAAACCAAATGACTAAGACGCTAATGATAAATAAGACTTGAATGATGGCAAAATTCAGCCCCTGTAATATATATAAGGAAACAAATAGTCTCATCTGAATTAAACGCTTTATTTATGAGATACAGCTAACATATAAAAATCTTATAATTTTTATTATCTTCGCTTATAATATCTTATAAATTTTAAATATTTACAAAACTTTTTATTCTATCGCTAGTGCAGATTAGTCGGTAAAACACATAAAAATCATTACTGTAAAACTTTTATATATGTTACTTTTTCTGCTTTTCTGCAAAACATTTTATTTTCTCTGTAGTGCAGAATACTTGGAAAAATGTATAAAATTTATTACTGCAACAACTTTTATATTTTATACTTTTTTTGCAAAACATTTTATTTTCTCGCTGTTGCAGAATAGTTGGTTGGTAAAACACATAAAAATCATTAATGCAAAACTTATTTTATTTTATACGTTTAAATTTTTGCAAAACTTTTATTTTCTTGATAGTGCAGAACAGTTGGTAAAGCAAAAAAATCATTAATGATAAACTTTTCAATTCTTATACTTTTTTACATTTTTTGCAAAAATTTTTATTTTCTTTATACTGCAGAATAGTTTTATACTTATTTTCTTTATACTGCAGAAAATAATTACTGCAAATGATTTTATATATTTTAATTTTTATGCTTTTTGCAAAACGTTTTTATTAAGAGATGCTAAAATAAATAAAAATCAATACTGCAAAAAAAAATTGTGTATCTTATACTTTTTTTCTGCAAAAACATTTAATTTCTCGCTAGTGTAGAATGGTTGATAAAATATATTAAAATCAGTACTGCATATGCTTTTATGTATTTTACTTTTTATGCTTTTTTGAAAAATTTTTTGGTTTTTCGATTGTTCGAAATAGTTGGTAAAACATGTAAAAATTATTACTGCAAAACCTTTTATATATTTCTCTTTCTCATACTTTTTGCAAAACTTTTTATTTTTTTTCGCTATTACGAAAGTGTTGGTAAAACATATAAAACCATTACTGCAAAACTTTTCCTTCCTTATACTTTTTATATTTTGTAAATTTTTTTTTCTTTATAGTGCAGAATTGTTGATAAAGCATATAAGAATCATTTCTGCAGAAATTTTTATATATATTAAATTTTTTCTTTATTCGTTTTATATTTTTAATTTTTATTCGTTTTGTAAAAGATTTTTTTTTTCTCGCTGGTACGAAAGAATTGGTAAAACATATAAAAATCAACACTGCCAAACTTTTTATATGTTATATTTTGCTTTGCAAAACTTTTTATTTTCTTGCTAGTACAGAATAGTTGGTAAAACACATAAAAATCATAACTGCAAAACATTTATACATTTTACTTTTTTGTAAAACCTTTAATTTTCTGCATATTGAAGAATAGTTAGTAAAATAAAAAATCAGTACTGCAAAACTTTTATATCTTATGCTATTTATATTTTTTGCAAAATTTTCTTTTTTTCGCGATAGTGCAGAATAGTTGGTAAAGAATATAAAAATCATTACTGCAATACTTTTATAAATTTCACTTTTTAATATTTTGTTGCAAAAATTTTGATTATCTTGATAGTGCAAAATAGTTGGTAAAGCATATAAAAATCATTATCCTGATACCTTTTATATATTTTACTTTATTATGTTTTTTTGCAAAACATTTTATTTTCTCGATAGTGCAGAATAGCTAGTAAAAACACATAAAAATCCTTACAGCACCTTTTATGTCTTTTACTTTTTGTTGTTTTTTGTAAAATTCTTTATTTTCTGGCTAGTGCAGAATAGTTGTTAAAATATATAAAAATCATTACTGCAATACTTTTTATATCTTATGTTTCTTATATTATTTTGCAAAATATTTTATTTTTCTCGATACTGCAGAATAGTTTGTAAAATGTCTAAAAATCAATACTGCAAACCTTCTTATATCCTACACTTTTCATAGTTTTTGCAAAACTGTCTATTTTCTCGCTAAGCAGAATAATTAGGAAAATATATAAAAATCAATACTGCAAAATAGTGTAGATTAGTGGTTGCATACTTTTGCTGATCCGTCGTCCCTTCCACAATGATGAGTGCACACAGTGAAGGCCAGGAAAACATTCCCCAAACCATAATGCTTCCTCCTCCAGCTTGGATCCTTCCGGCAATTGCTGCAGGGTGTTTGCTTTCAGACGTTTCACGCCGTATACGCCAACGTCCATCTGTCTGATGGAGCATAAAACGTGATTCATCGGAAAAAGCCACCTGTCGCCGATCTGTGGACGTCCAGTTTCGGTACTGCCGTGCAAATTCCAGCCTTCGTCGCAGATGAACAGCAGTCAGCATAGATGCATTAACCAAGCGTCTGCTGCGAAGGCCCATGCGCAGCAACGTTCACTGAACCGTTGTTGAGGATACACTCTTGGTAGCCCCTTGGTTCATCTGGGCGGCCAGTTGCTCCACAGTTGCACGTCTATTCGCCCGAACGCATCTCCGTGGCCTTCTTTCGCATCTGTCATCTATAGCCCGTTGTGCACCACATGTGCCATGCCACTGATTTTGGATAGTGCCATTTTGCCATGCACGGTATACTTTTACCACGGCGGTACACGAACAGTTCACCACCCTTGTTTCCACCCTTGGCCCGAAAGCCAATAATCATGCCCTTTTGGACGTCGGATAAATCGCTACGTTTCTGCATTACACCAACGATTGAAATGTTTTCCCATGCCCTAGGACATTCTTTATGTACACTCCGCTGCAATGTGCTGCCACCTGCCTTTTGTGATTGGTTATTTCACGTTGACGTCGAAAGTAGGTAGTGGTCACATTATTGTCACTGGACTGTGTATATTTTCTTAAGAACATTATTTAAGGTTTATTCCATTTTCGTTCGTCATATTAACTGCATAGTTCTTTATTAAATATTTTTTTAAGAACATTGTTTAAAGTTTAATAAACGGTTTTTATAAACAAAATAAATATTCTAAGTTATTATTATTATTATCTGGGAATTATGCATTCACAGATGCAGACATATATTCATTAATTTACATTCACGCATATATATATATATATACGCTTAAACTTGCACTCTGTCATATAGACATATACAAGCAAAAACATACACATTCGCATTATAGCCATAGATGCTCACTTATATATATGTATGCAAATACATTTGTATAAATACATAAGTAAATAAGTATGCTCTTGTCGCTAAAGGTGCACACATAATCGTACATGCTGAAAGGAAATGCATATATATGTATGTATATTTAAGCATACATCTTTATCCTGCTACAGCAGTACTCATAGAAATATACTTATTTAAACGTGCATTTGTATAAAAATTTATTTAAACGTACATTTGTATAAAAGCTTATTTAAAAGCATATTTATAAACATAAATATATAAAAGTACTAACATATAAATAAATCTGTAATTTTAAAAGGGCTAATTTGCTGTCCAAAAATGTTAATTTGATTTGCAGAAATGTTAATTTGGTTTGCAAAATTTTGAACTTCGATGGCTAAGCCTTATATGTTTGTATGTAAATATGCATAGATATGGATATTTTTTTTCCATCGGGCAGAGTAGAGGGCAATGCTAGTTTAAAAATAATTAGTTTCTGATGATTACATTTTAAAGCTGTTCATAACGTTAATCTACGTAATACTGGGTATTATTTTCTTTTAAAGCACATCGAGTCTTTTCGACCGAATCCTGCTCTTCAGTATAGGGTCGTCCATAATTTCTATTCCGGTGTAACCTTGGCAATCTGATTCCTTGACATCTTTCTACAAAAGCATGTTGGAGGTCTGTTGACAGGAAGCAACTTATTATCTGTCTCATTTGACAATTGGAAGGAGGGTGAAGGACTGCTCTAATCAATGCAAAAGCCAAATAATCCCTTACTACTGTGCCCAAAAAGTAAGACCAATATTTATTTTTTTTTTCAAAACCCCTTTATTTATTCTTCCAAATGTATTCCAACCCCTTCAAAGTAATCTCCTCCAGATACAATGCACTTATGCCAACTTTTTTTTACAATCCTCAATGCATGCTAAAAAGTCTTCGACAGGGATGGCCTTCAAGCGCGCGGTGATTCAGTTAATTCTCTTCAATCGACTCAAAACGGTTATAAGTGGACTTTTGGAAGTGGAAGAAAGTGAAGTGGTCTTTTGAGTTTAGGGAATAGCCAGAAGTCGCACGGGGGAATACGGTGGTTGTGGAAAGATATGGGTTTCATTTTTGGCGAAAATGTCACGAAGAATCAATGCTGTGTGAGATGGCGCTTTCAGTGTTTTCGGTGCCAATCGAGATTAATTTTTGGACGTGAGCTTCGCCGGTTGAGTTTGATGGTCGACCAGAGGGCTATATTAATTGGCTATTGCAACATTCTATACGTTTCCGCAAACAAAATTTAATGCAAGTTCTTTGTTCAATGAATTTAGACATTTCAAAAATCGCCGGAATCCGTTTTAGCGTCTTACAAAGCCAAGCGTAACTCAAACTAAATATAAAAATTATAACTAACTAAACTATAAAACTAATGTAACTAAAATATAAAAGTTAGTTTAAATGTAATAATAAAGAAATAAATAATTTGAATAAATAACAGAGCAGAGCGGGTTCTTTTTCTGTGAGTCTACTCCCTTGATACCGCAATAGGGGAAAATACAGATTGTATTGAAATTAATGGAAGTTCTGAGCTGAACATGAAAAGAAATTTAAAATGATGCCAATTTTGAAGATTAAGATTTAGCAATGAATAATATAGTAATAGGTTTTATTTTGTGAAAAAGTGAAAAAATTGAAAATAAATACCTCTCCTAAAATTTTGAAATACAATTTGTCGATATTTGTTTGCAATTACTTGAGGAAGAACCTACCTGCCTCATCACGAAGTCCTCGGCCCTAGTTTCGAAAAGAGCATTTATAAAATATACAATTAATGTATTCCACCTTGTGTAAAAAGGCGACTAAATATTCCAGAGAAGCAAAGCAGCCGAAGAAATGAGCTCTCTTAAGCATGTGTAAAAAATAAACGAGAAAATTTGAGTAGAAACACATTATCTGTTTGAGAAAATTGTGTAAATCTTTAATAAAAGGCATCCTCTTATGAAAGTTTTTAAAAATATAATGATGAGTCGACATTTTGTAATTGGAAATGTCAAACAATAGCGTACTTTATATATATATATAGATAGATATATACATATGCAACGAAAATTAAAACGGAATTCTAAACTGATTTCTCGCATCGAATAATGAATTTCACGCTTTATTTTCTCAAAATTTTCGAGTGTATATGTAATCTAAGACATAGATTTTTATTATACCAAAATATTTTAAGGAGAAAATAGTACTTATTTTATACATAAAATAACTAAATGCGAATAGGGTTAAAATGTGTGCTAAGCAATAAAATAAACTAGAGGCTAATTAAAATTATTATCATGTGTGAACATGATTTTGTCCTGGTTGGGGATCCGTGACATTATCGGAAAAAGAAGGGCCAACCAAATAAAACTCAATTCCAAATTCTGGTTAAAAATAATTCTTTGGGCCTCTTAACTCTTGGAATGATTCATGAATATCGTTAATTGTAAGGAATTTTCTGGAGAATTTGGCTTTTGTTTGAAGTGTTTTGTGGGATGGTTTTGAAGCCCTTTTCATGTTTTGGGTTGGGATTTTAAGCATTTGTATTTACAAAGCCATAAGTACTCGTAGTGCGTCGATCCATTCCTTCCTCTTGAAGTTTCATATTTATCACTTTTGGTATTTTCCCGTGTCTATTGAGCTGTATAGTGCTTCTAATTGTATTTGGAATACTTCATTCTTCATTTATGCTAGACATGCTTCATTTACGACTAGAATTTTCAAACTTGATATATTCTTTTAGAGATTCTTGAACAATTCATTCTTCATGAAGTTCTTGATCTATTCAACATTGTTATATTCATGTGGCTATTGAAAAACGTTTTTCATTTTCCAGCGCCTATTGAGCAACATAGTGCTCTTTATTGGAAAGCTTCCTTCTTCATTTATGACTAGAATTTTCACCCTTTGGTATATTCTTATGGGTATTGTATGTGATAACTTTTCTTGTAGAATTTGGAATATTTGACTCTTCATTTACGGCGATATTTATCTTACTCTTGTATATACTTTTTAGAGATTCTTCAACAATTCATTCTACTTGTTCTACCATTGATACCGTTTCTTGTAGAATTTGGAATACTTCATTCTTTTTTACGACTAGAATTTTGAAACTTTAATAGATTCTTTTGGCTATTGCATGTGATACCGTTTCGTGTAGAATTTGGAATACTTCGTTCTTCATTTCGACGACATTTATCTTACTTTTGTAAATTCTTTAGAGATTCTTGAACAATTCATTCTCCGTGAAGTTCTTGATCTATTCAACATTGCTATATTCGTATGGCTATTGAATTTGGCCATTCTTGCAGTATTCCAATCCATTGCTTCATATATCTCCTGCATTATTAAACATTGGCATATTCCTGAGTTTATTCATCTGTTCTCGAGTGTTCACACATGATAAGTTGAAATTTGCCGAGCAGATTTCAGTTTTTTTATATTAGTATTATTGTTTTCCGTTTTAAAAATTGCTATTTAAATGATATAACATCTGCCTCTCACAGAAGAAAAACATTCAAATACTAAGAATGATTTATCTTTTGATAAAATGAGAATTATGAGAAATTTTCTTATTGAAATTGAGGTCGAATCAGCTCAATGCGAGAAAACTTGAAAAATTGATAGCGGCCAAAAATTGAGTGTGTCTGCTGAAGAATTAATTAAGGTAATAAATTACTTATCGATATATAAACGTTTAAAGTCAGACTTAATCAATGCAAACTAAAATAAGTACTTGTATAAAGAAGCATTTTGTTTTGCACTGACTGCATTATATAAAACGAGGGAGACACTTTAAACGAGGGAGACACTAAACGAGGGAGAACGACGGAACTTTCCTGTTTTTCTACCAGCGGTACCATAAGGAATTGGGTTTCAACTATGTGTGAAGCAATTACTGTTTCTCCTTCCTGATGAAAAAAATTCTGCTGATTCTCAAGCAGTCGAATCTGTTAAATCTGTCTCGTAAACATGTCAATCAAGTCAGGAATTCGAAACCAAAACTTCAGCAAAAACAAGTAATATAAAAAAAAAAAAATTTTTAAGCCAATTCCTACTTAGGTCATGAAAGAAAATTTTTATTTTAGTTACTATTTATTAAATAATAATATAAATATGTATATACATATGACAGAATCGCAATATTAAGTGACAAAATAAAATTTCTTCAATTTTATTTTTTGAGAAAAATTCTTCATTCTAACCACTAAGCCACAACTGCTAACTCACTCTCCAAATTCCTTGTCTACTTAAAGATAAAAGTTTCAAAAATTTATCGATTAAACTCGTGAAAAATTTATTGATCGAGCAAGAATTGAACTCGTATTCTTCACCTTCACGTGAAAAGCACTGAAATCCTTGCATTTCAGCGATTGAGCTACTGCCTGTTGATTTCATTTTTCATTATAAAAACTCTATTTGAAGTATTAAAAATTAAATTTTAAATTTTAAAAATTAAATTTCTTAAAAACTTTATTAACATCAAGTGTCATCCACTACAAGTTTAAAAATGTATTTGAACTTGCGTGGATGAATAAAAAAGTATTTTATTAACGATTGAAAATTTGAACAAGATATATATAGGGAGAGTGTGAGATAATAGTAGGAATTGAAAAAAAGAAATAAATAAACAGACAAACAAAATAGCTATCAATGTCACGATTTTTTTCCTGAACTTTATAAAAATACTATTCTTATTTAATAAACGATATATACTCTTAATTATTTTTCTCATGCGTGGTTTTTTATCACTAATTTTGAATCTTTAAATTAACTCAAGTTTTATCATGTGATATAATGCTTGATTTTTTTCTACTTTTGTACTCAAAGTGGACTTAAAAATGTTTATTCACTTTGATTTGTGTGGGAATTATTTGCTAATTTTTGAATCTTTATTTAATATTTTAAAGCAAGCAGATAAATAATGATGAAAAACATTTATTTACCTGTAAAAATATAGCATGGAATTTTATACCTCTGCAAAAATGTCATTTTATTTTTAATTGTTCTTTGTTTAGAAACCTGTTAACTTAGAACTGTTTCAAAATACATTTTAGAGAACACATTATAAAATATTTTTTCCGATGATTTAAAAAGTAGGATTCCTTCAATTCAAATAAAAGAACAATCAGTGAAATGAAGGCAGAAGCCAAAGTATGTCTAGAAAATAATAAGTTTGGAATTAAATAATCTCATAGACTAAATTCCAAGTACATTAATGAATGAGAAATTAAGTTAAACTTCATTTTCATCAATTTTGTGTTATTAAACGTTTTATCACACAATGTTTCAAAGTGAGTGGCTAAATAACTTATATGAATATTTCAAAAATTAAGGAAGGGAATTTGTAATTTTAGAATCAAAGCAATATTATTATTTAAATAATTAACAAATAATATTCATTTCATAAGCCCTATAAACTTATGAAAACTTTTTTAAATTTAAGATAGAAAGTTTTAGCATTAAAGAAATTGATTTAATGATTTAAAATTGTCCAAACACGCCATGTTACGTTTAATAAATAATAACTGCTATGTTTAAAGCAATTAAGATATATTAAATTTAATAATAAAAAGTAACCAAAATAAAGCAGGGGTTTTTTTTATAATTTCATTATTATTTTTCTTCAGTTTCTAAAAAGATAATTGTAAAAAATTCACCTCAGCAAATAATAGTGTTGTAAAAAATTGTAACATATTTATTCATGTTATGGAAATAACTTTGATCCCATGTAAACTCAAAAAACCTCAAATTTTATTCAATTTCAATACCCATATTATTTCTTATATTAAATACAATTATAAATACAATACAAAAATACAATGTATTATTACTAGAAATTCTCTACTTGAGAATAATTTATTTATTAAATAGCTTATAACAAGATATAGCTTCTCTTTATTGTTTTCAAACATCTTTAAACATATCTTAAGGGTGCAATCTTAAAATCCATAGAAAAGGAAATAAAACAATAACATTCAGTTTAATGTTACTTTTTAATTGTGAATTAAATCAATTATTATGCTATTATTGCAACAGTTCAGCTGCCTTACAGTAATTTAGCTTGATAAAGAGATCTTAAAAGTCTAATATAATATGCGTATAATATATTTAAGGCGTATAATTTATATTTAAGAGATGTACCTCCAAAAAGTCTAACTCAAAGAAGGCCAGAAAAATCTGAACAGTCAGGGAACTAGACCATTTGGATTTTATTTTTCTACTGTTACATAGCTACATAAATGGCCTATATATAAGCATATCCATCCATATAAAGAAAACTGAATTAATTTCAACATAGTTCAACCATAATGAGTTCAATCACAATAATCGTAATTTTGAGTACAGAATTCAGTACTATGACTGATGATAGTCTCTGGACTGGTTATTCAGAGTTGTTCCTCCAGGGTATGGCTCTTCGGAGGTAGTACAACAAACGACGGAAAAGACGGGTCACCGGGCCGCCGGACTCCTCACTTGGAACGGGCTCCACTGGTTGGCGGAGAATTCCGACGACTGCTTCTCGTCTGCCCTGGCGTCCTCCTCCTGCGGCACGACCGGCAAGTGGCTCGGCGTCATCACTCCACAAGCCGCCGGTAAAAAATGCACGTTTTTGACACGTGCGACTCCGCTTCGTGTTGAAACGGATGAATCCACGGATGGATGATCCACATTGAAAAGGATGGAGTGGCAGAATATGCAAAGAGAATAATGAATTTCAACAAAGATGAGTCTCTTGTCAAATGAAGGCAAAGTGGAATCAAGTGAAGAGCTTATAAGCCAAAGCTTCGGTATCCTCTCCGACATGCGCTTATAAGCAGAAGGTTCAGCGCCCTCACCGACATGCGCGTTAGCCTTGCTTACATCAAGATTTGGGCATTCAGGATTCATTTCATTTCTAACTCGCCGAAGGCGTCTTCTTAAAAGGGGGGCTTGTAAGTTACCCTGTAACAAAGATGGAGAGCTCGTTTCATGCCCTCTTTTCCTCCCACCTCTTCCGATGACTGAATATTTCTGCGCATTTCTTTTAGAAATGAATCTGAGAGCGGAGGGTTTCTCTTATTGACTTTCATAAACATTCTGTGAATGTTCGTAGAGAACATGGGTAATGCTAAGTGAGTAATGTCGGTTCAGCCCTTATGGCCTAAAAGATCACTGTCTAAGTATTCTCCATCTGCATTAAAAAAAATAATATAAATATGTGCAGGCGATTCCACGTTATTTTAATAATCTTTAAAATTCACTTTCTTAAATAATTCACTTTCACTAAATGTCACTTTCGGTAGCAGGACTAAATGAAATTAATCATACAAATGAATGCAAATTTTAAAAATGGGGTGTATAAGCATTTTGAAATTAACTTGGATCCATACGGAAGGCCGAAACGGCTGCAGACGAGACACTTTTTGTCGATTTGAGGCCCTTGAACTTCGCTTGTGGCCCGCTCCCATCCCTTCCTCCGGATTGAAGTGCAAATGCGCCATTTCATTTCACTCAGCCACATTGCACTCGTACTTAGAAACTGCCTTTGAAACTCTTTTATATTGTAGTTTTGCACTGCGGCCGCTAGCTGCACGAGTTTTCCGTCTCATAAGATGATCTATGACATCTTGTTCCTGCATGCAATTTACTTTTTTTTACTGGATTGGATGTTCATTGTACTCACTTACTGATTACAAACGCTATTCTACAACTACATTAGATGCGATTAAATACCCCATCTTTCTCAAGTTTTGAGCACCATGCAAATTAGTGATGAACTATAATGTTCATTTTACATACTTACTGAATACAAACACTATTCAACAACTACATAGATGGATTAAATATTTTCTTACACATAGTGTTGTAACACTGTAAAATCTGTACAAACATAAATGTGCATGGTAAAATCTGTACCTACATTTTTTTCTTCCACACACTAATGTATGTCCATGGTAAAATATGTAAAAACATTTTTTTTCTTACACATAGTGTTATAGATTACATAATAAAATCTATACAAACATGAATGTGCATAGTAAAATCTGTACAAACATTTTTTTTTTACACATAGTAATGTATGTGCACGGTAAAATATGTACAACCTTTTTTCTTACACTTAGTGTTGTAGATTACATAGTAAAATCTGCACAAAAATTAATTTGGATAGTAAAATCTGTACAAACATTTATGTGCATAGTAAAATCTGTACAATCATTTTTTTTTCTTACACATAGTAATGTATGTGCATGGTAAAATCTGTACAATCATTTTTCTTACGCATAGTGTTGTAAATTACATAGTAAAATCTGTACAAACATGAATGTGCATCGTAAAATATGTACAAACAATTTGTTTTACACACAGTAATGTATGTGCATGGTAAAATATGTACCAACATTTTTTCTAACACGTAGTGCTGAAAATTACATACTAAAATCTGTATAACATGAATGTGCGTATGTAAAATCTGTACATACATGTTTTTCTTACACACTGTAATGTATGTCCATGGTAAAAAATGTACAAACATTTTTTTTCTTACACATAGTATTGTAAATGACATAATAAAATCTGTACAAATATTAATGTGAATAGTAAAATCTGAACAAACATTTTTTTACACACAGTAATGTATGTGCAATGTAAAATATGTACCAACACTTTTTTTCCTTACACATAGAGTTGTAATATAACATAGTAAAATATGTACACACATGAATATGCATAGTAAAATCGATACAAACATTTATTTCCTTGCACATAGTGTTGTAGGTATTTGGCAAAATCTATACAAACTTTTTTTTTTTCTGACACGTATTGTTGTAAATTACACAGTATAATCTGTACAAACATGAATGTGCATTTTTACATCTCACACACAGTAATGTATCTCCATGGTAAAATATGTAAATAATTCATGGTATATTAGTAAAATCTGAACAAACATTTTTTTTTTACACACAGTAACGTATGTGCAAGGTAAACTCAGTACAAACATTTCTTTTTCTTACACACTGTAATGTATGTGCAAGGTAACATATGTACAAACATTTTTTTACACATAGTGTTGTATATTACAAAGTAAAATCTATACAAACATCAATGTAGATAGTTGAATATGTACATAGATTTTTGTCTTACACACAGTAATGTATGTCCATGTTAAAATATGTGCAAACTTTTTTTTTCTTATACATAGTGTTGTAAATTACATAGTGAAATATGTAAGAACCTGAATGTGCAAAGTAAAATCTGTACATACATTTTTGTCTTACACACAGTAATGTATGTCCATGGTAAAATATGTACAAACATTATTTTCTTCACATAGTGTTGTAATTAACATAGTAAAATCTGTACACACATGGATGTGCATAGTAAAATCTGTACAAAAAAGGATGTGCATAGTAAAATCGAAACAAACATTTTTTTTTCCTTGCATTTAGTGTTGTAGGTATTTGGTAAAATCTATACAAACATTTTTTCTTACACATAGTGTTGTAAATTACACATTAAAATCTGTACTAACATCAATGTGCATAGTAAAATCTGTTAATGTGCACAAAACATTAATGTGCATAGTAAAATCTGTACAAACATTTTTTTCTTACACATAGTAATGTATGTGCATATGTAATTAACATAGTAAAATCTCTGCACAAATGAATGTGCATAGTAAAATCGATACAAACGTTTTTTTCTCTGCACATAGTGTTTTAAGTATTTGGCACAATCTATACAAACATTTTTTTAACACATAGTGTTGTATATTACACAGTAAAAAATCTACAAACATTAATGTGCATTGTAAAATCTGTACAAACATTTTTTCTTACACATAGTGTTGTAAAATACATAGTAAAAACTTCTACAAACTTTAATGTGCATAGTAAAATCTGTACAAACATTTTTTTTTACACATAGTGTTGTAAAATACACAGTAAAATCTGTACCAACATGAATGTGCGTAGTAAAATCTGTATATACATTTTTTTTTTTCTTACTCATAGTAATGTATTTGAATGGTAAAATATGTACAAACATTTTTTTTTCTTACACATGGTGTTGTATATTACATAGTAAAATCTATACAAACATGAATTTGGACAGTATTATCTGCACAAACATTTTTTTTTTTGCACATAGTAAAATCATATGCATGGTAAAATATGAAGACTTTTTTTTTTTCTTACACATATTGTTGTAAATTACACAGTAAAATCTGTACAATCAGTAATGTGCAGTAGTAAAATCTGTATAAACATTTTCTTTCTTCCACGCAGTAATGTATGTCCATGGTAAAATATGTAATAACATTTTTTTCTTTCAAATAGTGTTGTAAATGTCATGATAAAATCTATACAAATATTAATGTGCATTGTAAAATCTGAAAACATTAACGTGCAAAGTAAATTCTGTAAAAACATTTTTTTACACATAGTAATGTATGTGGATGGTAAAATATGTACAAACCTTTTTTTTCTTACACATAGTGTTGTAAAATACATAGTGAAATCTGTACAAATATGAATGTGCATAGCAAAATCTGTACATACATTTTTTTCTTACACACAGTAATGTATGTGCACGGTAAAATATGTACACAGATTTCTTTTTCTTATACATAGTGTTGTAAATTACATAGTAAAAATGTCTATACAAAGATGAAGGTGGATAGTAAATTCTGTACGAACCTTTTTTTCTTACACTTAGTAAAGTATATGCATGGTAAAATCTGTACAAAAATTTTTTTCTTACACATAGTGTTGTAAATTACATATTAAAATCTATACAAAATTAATGTGCATAGTAAAATCTGTTCAAACATTTTTTTCTTACACATAGTAATGTATGTGCATGGTAAAATATGTGCAAACATTTTTTTTTTCTTACACGTAGTGTTGTATATTAAATTGAAAAATCTATACAAACATGAATATGGATAGTAAAATCTGTACAAAATTTTTTTTTTTCTTACACATAGTAATGTATGTGCATGGTAAAAAAGGTACAAATATATTTTTTTACACATAGTGTTGTAAAATACATAGTAAAATCTGTACAAATATTAATGTGCAATGTAAAATCTGAAAAAATATTAATGTGCATAGTAAAATGTGTACAAACGTTTTTTACAAATAGTAAGGTATGTGCATTGTAAAATATGTACAAACCTTTTTTTTTTACACATAGTTTTGTAAATTACATATTAAAATCTGTACAAACTTGAATGTGCATAGTAAAATCTGTACATACATTTTTTTCTTATACACAGTAATGTATGTGCACTGTAAAATATGTACACAGGTTTCTTTTCTTATACATAGTGTTGCAAATTACATAGTAAAATCTATACAAAGATGAATGTGGATAGTAAATTCCGGACGAACCTTTTTTCTTACACATAGTAATATATGTGCATGGTAATATATGTACAAAAATTTTTTTCTTACACATAGTGTTGTAAATTACACAGTAAAATCTCTACAAACATTAATGTGCATTGTAAAATCTGTACAAAATTTTTTTTTTCTTACACTAAAAGTTTTAAATTACATAGTAAAATCTGTACAAATATTAATGTGCATTCTAAAATCTGAAAATCGTTAATGTCATAGTAAAATCTGTACAAACATTTTTTTACACATAGTAATGTATGTGCATGATAAAATATGTACAAACCTTTTTTCTTACACATAGTGTTATACATTACATAGTAAAATATGCACAAACATGAATGTGCTTAGTAAAACTGTACATATATTTTTTTCTTACACACAGCAATGTATGTGCACGGTAAAATATGTACAAATATTTTTTTCTTACACATAGTGTTGTAAATTACATTGCAAAATCTGTACAAACATGAATGTGTATCGTAATATGAATGTGCACGGTAAAATATGTCCACAAATTTTTTTTTTTTTCTTACACATAGTGATGTAAATTACATAGTAAAATCTATACAAAGATGAATGTGGATATGAAATTCTGAACGAACCATTTTTCTTACACATAGTAATGTATGTGCATTGTAAAATCTGTACAAACATTTTTTTTTCTTACACATAGTTTTGTATATTACGTAGTAAAATCTGTACAAACATGAATGTGGATAGTAAAACCTGTATATACATTTTTCTTACACACAGTAATGTATGTTCATGGTAAAATCTGAAAAACATTAATGTTCATAATAAAATCTGTACAAACATTATTTTCCTTACACATAGTAATGTATATGCATGGTAAAATATGTAACAACACTTTTCTTACACTTAGTGTTGTAAATTACGTAGTAAAATCTCTACAAACATTAATGTGCTCAGTAAAATCTATAAAACTTTTTTTTTTTTTTACACACAGTAATATATGTGCATGGTAAAATATGTACAAATATTAATGTGCATTGTAAAATCTGAAAAACATTAATGTACATAAGAAAATCTGTACAAACATTTTTTTTCTTACACATTGTAATGTATGTGCATGTCTAATATGTACAAACCTTTTTTTCTTACATATATTGTTGCAAATTACATAGTAAATTCTGTACAAACATGAATGTGCATAGTAAAATCTGTACATATTTTTTTTTTCCTTACACACAGTAATATATGTGCATGGTAAAATATGTACAAATATTAATGTGCATTGTAAAATCTGAAAGACATTAATGTACATAGTAAAATCTGTACAAAAATTTTTTTTCTTACACATAGTAATGTATGTGCATGTTAAAATATGTACCAACAGTTTTTTTCTTATAGTGATGTAAATTACATGGTAAAAATTGCTACAAACATTAATGTGCATAGTAAAATCTGTACAAAATTTGTTTTTTTCTTACACATAGTGTTTTAAATTACGTAGTAAAATCTGTACAAATATTAATGTGCATTGTAAAATCTGAAAATCGTTAATGTGCATAGTACACTCTGTACAAACATTTTTTTTTTACACATAGTAATGTATGTGCATGGTAAAATATGTACAAACATTTATTTCTTACAATTAGTGTTGTAAATTACACAGTAAAATCTGTACCAACAAGAATGCGTATCTTAAAATCTGTAAACAACTTTTTCTTAAACATTTTTTTTTTTTTATTCATAGTAATTTATGTGTATGTAAAATACGCGCAAACATTATTTTCTTACACATAGTGTTCAAATTACATAGTAATATCTATACAAACATGTATGTGGATAGTAAAATCTGTACAAATATTTTTTCTTACACACAGTCATGTATGTGCAAGGTAAAATATGTACACACATTTTTTTCTTACGCATAGTAATGTATGTCCATGGAAAATATGTACAAACATTTTTTTCTTACACATAGTGTTGTAAACTACATAGTAAAATCTGTAGAAACATTTATGTGCATAGTAAAATCTGTACAAACCATAATTTGCATAGTAAAATCTGTACAAACAATTTTTTTCCTACACACGGTAATGTATGTCTATGGTAAAATATCTAAAACATTTTTTTCTTACACATAGTGTTTTAGGTATTTGGCAAAATCTATACAAACATTTTTTTCTTACACATAGAGTTATGAATTACACAGTAAAATATGTACAAACATGAATGTGTGTACTAAAATCAGTTCATGCAATTTTTCTTACACACAGTAATGCATATCTGTCTTAAAATATGCACAAACATTTTTTCTTACACATAGTGTTGTATATTATATAGTAAAATCTGTACAAACATGAATGTGCATACTAAAATCTGAACATACATTTTTTTCTTATACATAGTCATGTATGTCCATGAAAGTATGTACAAACATATTTTTCTTACACATAATGTTGTAAATTACATAATAAAATCTGTACAAACATTAATGTGCAGAGTAAAATCTGTACAAACATTTTTTTTCTTACACATAGTGTTGTAAATTACACAGTTAAATCTGTACAAACATGAATGTGCATAGTAAAATCTGTTCATGATGTATGTCTGTGGTAAAATATCTAAAACATTTTTCTTGCACATAGTGTACATTACATAGTAAAATCTGTACAAACATGAATTTGTGTAGCAAAATCTGTACACAAACATATTTTTCTTACACACAGTAATGTATGTGCAAGTAAAATGTGTATAAATATTTTTTCTTACACATAGTGTTGTAAATTACATAGTAAAATCTGTACAAAACATGAATGTGCATACTAAAATCTGAACATACATTTTTTCTTATACATAGTCATGTATGTCCATGGAAAGCATGTACAAACATTTTTTCTTACACATAGTATTGTAAATTACATAATAAAATCTGTACAAACATTAATGTGGATAGTAAAATCTGTACAAACATATTTTTTTCTTACACATGGTGTTGGAATTTACACAGTTAAATCTGTACAAACATGAATGTGCTCAGTAAAATCTGTTCATACATTTTTCTGACACACAGTAATGTATGTCTATGGTAAAATATCTAAAACATTTTTTTCTTACACATAGTGTTGTAAATTATATAGTAATATCTGTACAAACATGAGTTTGCGTAGTAAAATCTGTACATACATTTTTCTTACACACAGTAATGTATGTGCATGATAAAATATGTACAAAAATTTTTCTAACACATAGTGTTGTAAATTACATAGTAAATCTGTACAATCATTAATGTGCATTGTAAAATGTTAAAAACATTAATATGCATAATAAAATCTATACAAACATTTTTTTTTTTCTTACACATAGTAATGTATGTTCATGGTAAAATATCTGCCAACACTTTTTTTCCTTACACATAGTGGTGTAACTAACATAGTAAAATCTGTACACACATGAATGTGCATAGTAAAATCGATACAAATATTTTCTTTTCTTGCACATAGTGTTGTAGGTGTTTGACAGTTTTTATACAAACATTTTTCCTTACACCTAGTGATGTATGTGTACGGTAAATCTGTTTTTCTCGCACGTAGTAATGTATTTGCATGGTAAAATCTGTATGAATAATTTTTCTCTACACATAGTGATGTATGCGCATTTGTGCACACGTTTTTTTCCTTATACATAGGGATGTATGTGTACGGTAAAATGTCTACCATTATTTTTTTTTTTTCACATAGCAATGTATGTGCATGGTAAAATATACACAAAAAAATTTTTTTTTACACATAGTGTTGTAAATTACACAATAAAATCTGTAAAAAATTTTTCCTTACACATAGTGATTAATGTGCATTGTAAAATCGGTTAAAAAATTTTTTCTGACACATAGTGTTGTAAATTACATAGTAAAATCTTTACCAGTATGAATGTGAATAGTAAAATCTGTTCCAAAATTTTTTTTTCTAGCTCATAGTAATATATATTCTTGGCAAAATATGTACAAACAATTATTTTCTTACATATAGTTTTGTAAATTGCATAGTAAAATCTTTACAAAAATGAATGCGCGTAGTAAAATATGTACAAACTTTTTTTTTACACGTAGTTTTGTAAATTACATAGTAAAATCTGTACACACATGAATGGGCATAGTAGAATCTATACAAACATTTTTTCCTTACAGATATGTATGTAGGTGTACGGTAAAATCTGTAAAAATATGTTTTTCTTGCACGTGGTGATGTGTGAGCATTGTAAAACTGTATAAATATTTTTTTTCTCTACACATAATGATATATGCACATAATAATATTTCTGCAAACATATTTTTACTTATACATCGGGATGTATGAGTACGGTAAAATATATACAATTATTTTTTTTACACATAGCAATGTATGTCCATGGTAAAATATATACATACATTTTTTCCTTACACTTAGTGATGAATGTGCATTGTAAAATCTGTTCAAAATTTTTTTTTCTAACTCATAGTAATGTATGTGTATGTTAAAATATGTACAAACATTTTTTTTTCTTACACAGAGTGTTGTAAATTACATTGTAAAATATGTACAAACATTAATGTGAATAGTAAAATCTGTACAAACATTTTTTACACATACTAATGTATGTGTATGGTAAAATATGTACAAAACATTTTTTTTTACACATAGTGTTGTAAATTACATATTAAAATCTGTACAAACATGTGCACAATAAAATCTGTACAAACATTTTTTTACACATAGTAATGTATGTGCATCTTAAAATATGTACAAAATTTTTTTTTCTTTCACATAGTGATGTATTTGCATGGTAAAATATCTGTACAAACATTTTTTTTCTTCTCTTTTCTTCTTTACCTTTTTTATTTATCTACTAAAAGAACAAAGAAATATTTTTAAATTTCTTTGAAAACCTTTCGTTTTGAAAACGTTACATATTTATTTAAATTCGTCTGAACGGAATACATATTTATCGATTAAGTATATCAAAATGAGTAAAATGTTTTTTTTTTTTCTTTCCTATGGGAATTTTAATATTTTTATGGGAATGTATCTGAATTTAGATAAGAAATGATATTTTATATTCATATTTATTGCTTATATAATTCAACTGGTTTTGATTGCTAAAATTTTCCAAATCAGTAAAATATTTTCAACTGATGGACAAAAAAGATGTTTCTTCATTTATGATATTAAATAAAGGAACGTTTTTCATTATAAAATATGAATTATGTGTCAGGCAACACATTTTATTTTAAAGGAAGCATCCTAGTTTCAAATAGTGTAATGTAGGTTGTATTTAAATGTCGTGAAGTTGCCTTAAAATGCAGCTGCAGAAAAAACCGTCGTTTGTATTCGTGAATATTATATTGAGATTGCCTGGTTTGAAATAGTTCATCTTTTAAAGATTAAACATATTGATTTGATTGATTTTTAAAAATTTGCCTTCCCTCCTAAATAGTAATTTGAGTTCCTATGTCCGTCAATAACGCAATTTTGCAATTCTTTCCTTTGTTTAAAAATTTCTTGTTTTGCTTAAAAGAGATGGGAGTGTTTGAAGCCTTCCTCTCATCATGCATAGTGTTTGCATATGAAACAAACTTTAAGTAAAAGAAGGCATGTGAAACCAAATTGGAATAACGTATAGTAAAACACAATTTTGTCCTTCCTTTTTTTTTTTTCTTTTCGTCGTGTTCACTTAATTTTCCGGGGTTTTCCCCGAAGCATTCTTGAAATACTTTATTACTTTTTAGAATAAAGAATATTCTGTTATGATAAGTAAATTCAGAACATGTCATGATAATTTATTGACAAATTAAATATTAAGATATATTATATGTTAAGTACTTATTGCTAAAACTGGTTGACCTACTGTATTAAGCATATATCATTAGATATGACATAGTTCAATCCATTTATCCTTTAATTTCATAAGCATTCGAATGCCTCAAAAATTTTGAAAACAGTTTTAAAGGAAACCCAGTGATAAGGTACAATATCCTAATGCAATATTAGAGATTTAAAGTTGCACTTTCAGCACACGAATATTCATTCCGCAAACAAAATTGAATTCAATTAATTCAAACATTTCAAACATCACCAGAATCAGTTTTAGCTTCTCACAAAGCCAAGCGTAATTGAAACACTAATGAATATTTCACACAGATGTCAAGGACAGTGCCAGCAACCTAAAAAGAAAAAAAAATTGAAATACCATAAGCCCCGAATTTTAAATTGAAAACTGTTTTTACTTTTTTGGGCACAGTAGTACTTCTTCAGAATATACTCCTGTTATGCAGAATATGTTTCTTCTGTTAAAGTCACTCTTGCCGTATTTGTAAAAAATTTCGTACGGACAGATTAACGAAGAATTTTTTTGTTGTTCTGGACTTTTTGATAACAGTTATTAAGCAACAGAAAATGCTGTTTTCATATAGATAACCTGTTTCTAATTTATAAGAAGATATTACGATATAATGTCAGCAGAAAACATTTTTAAAAATTTGCTGATTTAAACGTTACGTTCTTGACGAAAAAAGAACGAAATTATAACGAAATTCTAATAAATATTCTCCTTCGGACGAAAACACCCTCAAAGAATTTTTTGTGGTTTTTTTCTCCCATTTTATTGAAAATAAATTATTTTTTTTATATGAAATATTGTTTAAAATGTTTTTAATATTTCTTTTCTAGAAATAAAAAAAAACCTGCAACATTTTTAAAATTATTATTTTTACATCTTTATAAGTTCTTGTTAACAAAGGCATAAAGAGTTTCATTCATCAGAGTAATTTAGTAATTTATTCATGATTGATATAAGAATCAGCCATCTAAAATCATCTTAACTATTACTAAACTCGCAATATACCCGCTTTCCTCTATTTTCTTTTTTTTTGTGCCAATACAAAAAATTAAGAGTAAGCTTTACTTACAGTTGCATTTTATTGTTGTAAAAAGTCGAATGAGTAGGTAATCTGTTGCCAATCTTTTAATTACTTGAATATAGCTATTTAAAGGAATAATCCAATCATAATATTATTATGATGAGGAGTCACGAGTTAAGGTATGAATATGTTTTTAAATACTTAAAAGAAACCCGTTCTTTAAAAGATTTATTTGATATTGTCAATAAATTTATTAATGTAGGCGTTTCATATATTTTTGAAAATGTACATTCAGGCTTTTTAATTTTTCAATTGGGGAATGGCTATCAATAATGAGAGTGATATTTTAACTACTCTTGAAGGAAGACAGATTAAAACAATATTGGGGTTACTACAAAAACAAATCTTAACAAAGTTTGCAATACAAAATTAATATTACAAACTTTGATTATTTGGGTAAATTTTGGTTATAATTTAAATTTAAATAAATTTTTGATAAATGTATTAGTTTTATAATAATCTTCATAAGAATCCTTTTTTTAATAAGAATTATAATTTTGATTAATATTTTTCAAATTCAATCATAAATCATGATATGAGTTTGTTTTAAAATGTAAAAAAGTAATAATTAACTCCTGCAAATCTATAGATAATTCAACTTTAATAAAATGCTCCAAACGGAATTCATGCATCCAAATATTTTCCAGATATTGTTATAAACTACATCTAGTGTTAAACTATAAGATTTGGTTGAATTTTACAGGAAATATTTCAAGAATTCATCACGTAATTTAGAATGATTCGTCTAATAAATTCAAAAAAAGTTCCTTGTTTTTGTAATCAAGGTGAAATTATTTTTTCCGAAAGAGGAATAAATTTGGAAATATCAGTTTCCTCTCTTCATATTATTATACATCATCAAACAATGGTTAAAATTTAAGGGGACACGGTGGTCTAGAATTAAACAAAATCGAATTTCTTTTATATATTTCGAAATTATAATCTTTTAAGAACGTACTGTAATGATATTGACGATACTTTAAGTTCTAAGTAATATATTTATTGTTCATGGGAATGCAGCTGTTCGGGTCTTCTTTATTCACCCTAAATATAATAAGGGCGGGATTTTATCACAAAGTCTCGACGAATAAAAATCCACAGCACAATTATTGTCCGGTAGGCTTTGAATCTTGGCGGCGTAAATGGCGTAAAAGTAAAAAAGGTACTTTGGAAGCCTATGATCTTCCACCTGTTCTAGATAATGAAACACAAGAAATATTGAAGCCCATTGATGATTATTTAACTGGCGATGATCGATTAGAAAGACGTCTCGGCAGTAACACTCAAAACAATAATGAAAGTTTCAATTCTTGTGTACGGCAACTTGCGCCAAAGCATCAATCTGCCGGCAAAAAAAAAAAAAATCGTCGACGTCGCAACATATTGTGCTGCTTGTACGTTCGATGAAGGCTTCACAGCTATCTTAAAAATCATGCATGTAATCGGCATTCAAATTGGACCACAAGTGGAGCAACTCGCCCGAAAACGTGATGCGCTACGCGTCTATACAGCCGATCGTCAGAGCACCAGTAACTCCAAAGAGGCCAGAATGACTCGGAAAAAAGCTGAATTCGAAGAAGCTGAAGAATATGAGAGAACAGAAGGGATATTATATGGTGCTGCTATTTCAGATTAATTGTAAGTATATATTTATGTCCGATTTTATTGAGAATATGCTTACATTAAACTTCAAACTCATTTATTTCGAAACTACTTTTTCTGCACGGTGTGAGGCAAAAAAAAAAAAAAAAAAAAAAAAACTACTCAGCCGATTCGTCTCAAATTGTACTATGTTATTCAGTGCCCCAGTACCTATTGCTGGAACTAAAAAAGTTTTTACGTTGAATACTTCTTTTTTTTATACATACAAAAAGTAATGAAAAAACATTCTGTTTTCTGTATGTAAATTTCAACAACGCGCCATTTTGTCAATTTTTTTTATTCTAGTTCTGCGATAATTACACTCATACTGATGAGACAAATTTTTTCGTTTTCTGTTTACAGATAGGTGAAAAAGCCAAAACTTGACCCACCACCCAGGGTCCATATTTATGTGAAGGGCAACTGCAGTGCCATTCTTTAACTACTTAAAAAAAATTTTAATTAGAATTTTTTGTATACTATTAAAGCGATTTAATACATCTATAAAGTTTGAATAACATTTTTCATTGTTTTCATTTAAAAAAATCCCGAAAACTCGCGGAACTCACGGGCGCTAGACCACTGGGTCCATTTAAAATATTATTTTTAGCAGTTGTACACATTTCATACTAAATTAAACCTGAAAAACAGAATGAAAATGACTAAACAAAACTTTGTTCAGTAAAAATATTTTAACAAAAAAAAAAAAAAAAAGAAGAAGATTCTCAAGAAGACTTGCTAATTTCTTCTTTTCTGAGAAACGAAGGAATTGAAGTGTACAGAAAGTATCTCAAAAAGTAATTTTGCGTGACAAGTGCCTTTTCACATGATTTTATACGCCTTTTTCATGATTCTCTTATAAGAAAAAGCATTCATATATAAAAAAAAAAAACCTTTCTTTTATTTAAAGAAAGCTGAAACAATGTGGACCTGTCATTTCGCATAGTACCATGCAAAGAATATACATTTGCGTAGGTAAAATATTTATACTGCTACAACAAAAAGAAAATTAAATGTTCTTTAAAATATAAAAAAACCGATTTCAAAAGTTTTTGTGGCAATAAATACTAAGAATTTCACTTTTTTTCGTAATGGTCTGCCGTTTTTGGAATAGCAAACTTCGATTCAAATTACAATTATTCATCATAAGCGTGAACAATTAAAACAACATTCCTTTATTCCAGAATTTCAAACATTCTTAAAATAGTGGTTATATATTTTGGATGTTTGTATATTATTTTTTCCCCTTTTTAGTAGATTTTGGTTCATTAGTGTACAAATGTGAAACATTAAAAGTTTTTTTTTTTTTTGTATTAATGTTTTTTGCCGTACAAAAACATACCATTTTACTATGATACACCATCTAATATATAAAATTCTCTTGTCACAGTGTTTGTTGCCAAACTCCTCCGAAACGGCTCGACCGATTCTTATGAAAATTTTTGTGCATATTTGGTAGGTCTGCGAATCGGTCGTAATCTATTTTTAAACATGAGTGATAAGGGTGGCCCACCCCAAAATATTTTTTAACATTTCTTTGGCAAACCAATGTAGTGGCAACAATGTAGTGTTTTTTTTACCATTGAGGAAGGCGCCAATCTTGCAACCCTGAATTTTCGCCAATTTTCCGCCAATTTCTTTAGGGTTGCAATACTGCAATTAGAGGTATTCGTAGCTTCATTTTTCGAACAATATAATGACTATTTTATTGCTATTTCGATAATTAATTGCAGAATTCTTATTTGCACTAATTTCATCGTTGGAGTAAAAAGTTTGTTTCCACCACAGACGAAAGATATACCACAATAAAAGGATGGCGCCGTGTCTCGATGCCTGTACTACATAACCGTAAAATTCTCATGTTCTGAATATTATTGTTTTATGTACTACTTTAAATTTTGTGAAAATTATATTGTATGAAATTTATATTATTTCTATGAGAAAAAATCAAATGTATGTAAGTATTACCTGATTTGATTATCAATATTTTTTTTATTTTCTAAGTTTGAATTTGAATTGGAATAAAATATATTGAATGAAAAGTTGTGAATCAAAACATTGAACTTTTCTATGCTTAAAGTTTGTCAACATGTGTTGTATTTGATTAAGAATTTTAAAATGAAATGTGATCTAACAAGATAGAGATCTAACAAGATAATATAGACAATATAATTTTAAAGAAAGATGATGAATTTTAAGGATTTTTTTGAAAAGTGTGAAAATGAAGTAAACTCTGCAATTATTTGATATAATGGTAACATTAAAATTTTATAAAAGGTATTATAATAGTTGCAAGTTGAAAATCAAGGGCATTTTATTTTAAAAACTTTTGTTATTTGAAAAACAAAGAATTTGAGTTATAAATTTGAGTGATTTAAATATTGTCGAAGAAAAATTGATAAATGGTACTTTAAGTTGGAAGTTATTTAAAGAAAACAAAACAAATAAATAAGTGTTTATATTAATAAAGGAGAATTTAAAGCTCATTAACTTTTCCATTTGTTTTGTGATTTCTTTCATCACAAAATAATAAAACATTTTTTTGTGAAGAAGAAAAAACACATTTTCTAAGTTTGAATTGGAATAAAATATATTGAATGAAAAGTTGTGAATCAAAACATTGAACTTTTCTATGCTTAAAGTTTGTCAACATGTGTTGTATTTGATTAAGAATTCTAAAATGAAATGTGATCTACAAGATAATATAATATAGACAATATAATTTTAAAGAAAGATGATGAATTTTCAAGAATTTTTGAAAAGTGTGAAAATGAAGTAAACTCTGCAATTATTTGATATAATGATAACATTAAAATTTTATAAAAGGTATTATAATAGTTGCAAGTTGAAAATCAAGGACATTTTATTTTAAAAACTTTTCTTATTTGAAAAACAAAGAATTTGAGTTATAAATTTGAGTGATTTGAATATTGTCGAAGAAAAATTGATAAATGGTACTTTTAAGTTGGAAGTTATTTAAAGAAAACAAAACAAATAAATAAGTGTTTATATTAATAAAGGAGAATTTAAAGCTCAATAACATTTTTATTTATATTTAAAAGTTGGTTTTAATTATTTCTTATTTGAATTTTTATGCATTTTGTATTCATTCAAAACATCACAATAAAAATATTTCTGTTCTAAATGCTTTGAAACTTCATGTAAAAGTTTTCTTTAAATGTATGAAAGGAATAGAACATGGAAATTAACCTAAATTCATAAATTATTTTTTATTTTAGTTTTTAAACTAAGAATTTTTGTAAATTTGTAAAAAAAGTTTGTGTCGACAAACTTTAAGCATACAAAAATGTATAAATAATTGAGATATAAATTTGAAAACAGTATATTACCTACATAAGGATATTCCCAGCATAAAAATACTTGCAAAGGAAAAAACTATTCATGTTTTATTTATTTTTGAATTATAAAATTTTGCAACAATATCACATTTTTGCAATGTTTATCCATATTTTAAAGAATAAATTGTATAAAGAATAGTTAAAGTTGATATTTTTATGTGAAATTCAAAGGTTTTGAATATATTTAATCAAAACACTTGCAAAAAAGGCTAAATATTTTAAATTCAGTTCATTTCATATTAAAAAGCCTTTGCAAATAGCAGGAAGTTGTAAAAAAAAGTTTGTCGAGCAAATTTTAACTTTTTCGAAACAAAGCTCAGAAAATATTTACAGCTTTAAGGAAAAACAAAACTATATTTTTTAATAAATAAGACTATGAACTGGATAATTCAATGGCATTTTAATATATTTACAACATTTTTAAAAGTAATATATCTAATTAAAAAGTTGTTTTTAGCTTTTTCTCATAATGAATTTTTATGATTTTTGTTTTCATGTGAAACACCATAACACAAGTAATTTTGATCCAAATGCTACAAAACTTTGTATTTATGTTTTTCATAAATATTTACAGGGAATAGACCCCTGAAATGATTATAGCTATATAAATATTTTTAATTTCAATTGTTAAACTTGGAATTACATGCAAATTTTGGAAGAATTTTGTATCGACAGCATTTAAACTAGCACAAAATAATAAATAATAAAGATATAAATTTACCAGAGGTCTATTCACTGTAAAATGTTAGTACAAACAAATACAAACTTAGAAATTTAAAAAATATTGATTTGATTGCAGGTTTTGTAACAGTATCAATTTTTGGCCATTTTTACCCTTATTTTAGCTTATAAAAATTTTTAAAAAATAATAATGAAATTTTTTTATGTGAAATCATTAGTTTTTAGATACATTCAATCCAAAAATGTGTACAAAGATAAAAAATTTCAAAAAGATTCCTTCGAAGGTGTTCGTGTACCTAAAACGATCGTTTGCATTTGTATTTTATTGTGAATTTTTTTTTTTTAAGTCTTTTCTTATTATATCCCGATTTTATTTTAATTGTATTGTATTTTTCAATTATCATTTTCAGTAAACGACCACCAAAAAAATTTAACCTCAGAATCCGTGTTTCTCCCATAAGCAGCTGTATGTTGCATGCTCACGTGTTCTAAAACCATCGAATTTATTTATTTCGACGAAAGACAGACTAACAAGAAATATTGTTCATCGCTTAGTTCTTAGTTAAATGAAAGTAATGATTATTAAAAATTAAATTACGTAAAATAATTATAAAACAGTCTTAAAAATCAACATTATTTACCTCATTCATTAAATTAATAAAAATTAAACATTTTCTATTCGTTGAAGCTTAATTTGATGTTTTCATCATTCTTTACCAATCACTTCCTTAACAATACCAATTATAGTATCTAATAATTGAACGAAATACAAGAAAGCCACAGCAACGCATGGCCGGGTCTTCTAGTTTTTCTATAATATTAAGCCTTTATTTTTGAAAAATTACAACTGCTGATGTACAAAATTTCAGAAATGTTCCAAAAAAGGGATAAATTTCCTATAATATAACGAATTTTAAAATATATAAAAAAATAACAATATCAAGAATATATATTTTTTTATTATTTTATTAGTAGAAGAAAATGTGAAATAAAAATTCTTTATTTCAGAATAACTGTACTCATTATAGTCAAATTTTTCATAAATGCCTGTCCACTGAAACCACAGGCAAGTACCCATTGACATACAAGTACCCATAGATAGATACATCAATTCGAAACATGCAACCTGAGGTACGGCAGAGGAGTTATGCACCCACATACACAGATTATAATTCACTGATTGTATATATATATACAGTGTGACTATAATTAAAGTCCTTTCAAAATGCTGTAAAAAAACCACTCGTCACAATGAGTTCAAATTTGAACTGAAGATATTTGAAGAAGGGGAAAACTGTACAACATCAAAAAAAGTTCCAAAGTGTATTAATAGATGGCACTGTAAGCGGCTTAAAGAAAGGGAATTAGGCTGTCGGTGATATTTTGAATCAAAATGACAACATATTTGACATGAGTATCACATTAAACCCACTGTAGCGTTCAATGTGCTTAATTGTTTCTGTTTTTTGATGGAAAAATGATTGCCAAGTCATTCAACAGTTGTGATACTGTTAGTGGAAAGTCCATCCACCACGGAAAGGACATACCAAATTGGGCAGAAAAAATCGGTGTAACTTTTTCGGAACTTTGATGTCATACCGGTTTTTTTATGCCATACCGTTTCCCCCTTCTTCAAGACTCTTCAGTACAAATGTGAACTCATTGTGACGAGTGCTTCTTTTTTTTACAGCATTTTGAAAGTGGGACTTTAATTACAAATACCCTGCATATATATATATATATATATATATATTTATTTATATACATATCATGATTCCAATTTTGTACATTATCTGCATTTCTGATAATTCCATGAACATTTTCCCCTAATATCATTAATATCCACTTTTAATGCAATATTACAGAATATTTTTGAGTTCCATAATATTTTTTATTCTTAATCTTTTCTATACATTCTGTATTAAAGATCTTTGTTGTGATTTTTTTATAAGTAAACTAAAAAATGCTAAACAATATTATTCTGGCTAAATAATAAATAGTAATAATTTCTGCTAAATAATTTCTTTCTTTATGAATGCAGGGATATAACAATGGTGCTATCGTATGATTCATTACAAAATATCAAAGCGAAAGATATCCATTTCATATGCTTATCAATTACTTAGCACGAAAAGTTCATATCTTATTAAAAAGTTATTTACTTATTTATATTTTTCTTTGGAGGAGAGGGGAGGAAATGGAAATAAAAATCAGAATCCCCATCACTTTAATTAAAAATTTTTTTATTCTGCGTTCACAATATTCAAAATCAAAAATTTAAAATTCTTATCATTGTTTTTTTTTTTTAATCCTTAAAAATATTGATCCAGTTACCTCTTTTACAAGTCAAACTGCTTAGATTAATGATAAGAGTTTTTAAAAAAATCCTTCATATTTTAAGTAATTAATACAAAGTAAACAGGAATGAGAATGTTTTTCATTTTTCATGTGTTTTTATTTCCAATTATTTCAACTCTACTTGTTGATAATGAGCTATTTCGAAAGTAATTCATAACGATTTTTTTTTAAAGAATTTCCGAATCTCTATCTGAAATTTTGTTTTTTTCGCTTCTCCCGCTAAGCTCATTAAAATGGGAAGATAATGAAGGCATGTTTTGTTTTGTTCTTAATTACGTCTTACTTGCGGTAACACATTTTCAATCTTAAATGTAATTATTATACACTTTTCTGAAATAATAACTGAAACAATTTCATTAACCTATATAACTCGTTATTCTTAAAATTGATTTCGATTTCTAAACATAACGAAATATATATTATAAAAACGCAAACAATGTGTATTTTCATGATATTTTATAAATATTATAATAAAATTTATTATTTATTATTTTTTTAAATTCATTACTTTTTTATTTTATATTGTTTCGATATTTTTGATATTTTTTTTTACATTTTTAATTTTCTTAAAATATTTCTTTTTAAATTTTAATTTATTTGATAATTTTTACATTTTAATTTTCTTAAAATATTTAATATTTAAGTAATTTATATGTATATTAAAATATTAATAATTCTCTTAATATATTAATAATGTTTTATATTATAATTTTTTAATATTAATTATATTCTTAAATATTTAATAATTAAATATTTAATTTTAGAACAATTATAGTAAATCCTTCTTTGTAACAAGAAATTAGGGGTATTCTTTTTCAAAACTGTAACCTTTAGTGGGCATTATTATTTTTTTTTCTTTCTTTAATCCAATGGAAAGCCAAACTGCTTGAAAAATTTATGATTTAATTTATTTTAACAAAAAAAAAAAAAAAAAAAAAAAAAAAACCTAACATTTTTCTGCTTTTGTACTTATAGTTTTATAATACTTCTTTTATTATCATATTTTCAAAACAAAAATGAAAAATTTAGTTTTGAGGTTGAAAAATAATTTAGTTTTAAGATTGAAAGATATTTATGATTTTTTTTTTTCTCTGAACTATTTTATCCGAACTTTAAAAAAAAAAAAATCAAAAATTCAAATTTTTCTTTATTAAATAAAGTTATAATTGTCACTACCAAATTATATTAAATTTTCTACTGTCTCAAATAATAAGATTTTAAATTAAATGCCATTATAATATTAAGTGTATTTCTAAGAAAAGTGTCAAATAAAAATATACAACTCTAGTCATTCTGGACTAATATATATATAATAATTTAAAAATATTTTAATAATTTATTTTGTGACCAATTTATTTATTTCAATTATAATTTTTAGGATATTTTCGTTAAAAAAATTTCTCAAATGCCAAAAAAATTCCTTGCCTTATTTTTAAATATTTTTCAATATTTAAATTATTTCCACTTCAAAACCGTCAATTTTTTTTATGGATTTTACCCGCATCCGAGTGCATTTTTCGTGAAATAGTTCACGAACCTAGAAACCTTCAGCCATGCAAGTAAGACCACTACATCATTAAAGAGATGGCAAATAAAATTGCTACACCATGAAGCAATGCAGATAACAAAAGGATACTTAAAAGGGCGAATATATTATACTTGTAATAACAAGTGAATAAATTTTCAAGAAATTTGGGGGGCGTAGATCCTGAAAATCAGTACCCAGAAAAACCACCTCTGGCAGCACTTATACGCCTGAGTCAAACAGAAATTGGATGGCATGCACAGGTACAGATGTCCTTGCCACTTCAACACGATGCCACAGCTTCCTCAACGGTAGTGACTGGCGTATGGTGACGAGCCAGTCTCTATGCGACCATGGGAGAGACGGATATAATGGAAAACAGAAAAAAAAATTATAGATTCTTTCCCTCCAAATGTAATATAATTTTATTGTAATATAATTCATTGAATATCATTTCATCTAAGCAAGAAGTTACCTTATTATCTATTTCGAACATCACTATAAGCTATGAATGCACATATATTCTTCATTAAACAGCTTTAATTTGTAAGTATATGTTAATTCCATATGAAAATGTTAACCCATTTAAAACTAAATGATACCCATTTAAAACTAACTATTACCTTTTAATTAATCTCTTTAACAATACAATTCTTTGTTAAATTTATATTTTAATAAGTAATTTTTATAATCTAACAATTTTTAATGACTAATGTCTGTTTCGCAAATGACTGATTTGAAAAAGTAAAAACAACTTTCCATTTCAAAACTAAAATTTCGACGAATATATTGGCAATTACCGCTACTCATTAAATACTTAAAATTATACTCTTTTAAAAGTAATTTTATGTGAATTAATTATAATTATAATATTAATCACATGGATTCTACAATAGAATTTCTAGACAAGACAAATTCTCATAAGAAGATAATTTCTCATAGGAATAATAAATCAGTTTATTAAACATGCCAAGAAAATCTTTAAATGATCTTCGTATTTACACTACTGACCATTAAAATCGCTACACCAGAAAGAAATGCAGATAACAAAATGATATTTATTGGACAAATATATTGTACTGGAAATAACAAGTGATTAAATTTTCAAAAAATTTGACTGTATAGATCCTGAGAAATCAGTACTCAGAACAACTACCTCTGACAGTAATAACAGCACTTGCACGGCTGGACATTGCGTCATACAGTGACTGGATGGCATGTACAGGTACAGATGCCCATGCAGATTCAACACGATGCCACAGCTCATAAACCGTATAGACAGGCTTAGGGTGACGAGCTAGTCGCTCGGCAACCCTGGACCAGACGTTTCCTATTGGCGAGAGATCTGGTGAACGTGCAGGCCAGGGCAACAGGAACTTCCGTAGGAAGGAAGGTCCGTACAATACCTGCAACATGAGGTTGTGCATTATCCTACTGAAACGTAGGGCTTCGCACGATAATAAAAGGGTACAGGGCAACAGGGGTACAAGGGTACAAGGGTTCTAAGGCACCAGAAATGTAACCTGCACTGTTTAATGTGTCGTCAATCCGAACAAGAGGTGACCGAGACATGTGTCCAATAGCACCCCATACCGTTACGCCAGGTGATAGGCCAGTATGACGATGACGAATACACGCTGCTAATGTGCGTTCACCACAATGCCGCCAAACACGGATGTGATCATCTTGATGCTGTAAACACAACCTGGATTCATCTGAAAATGACGTCTCGCCAATCGTGAGCCCAAGTTCGTCGTAGATCGCACCATTGAAGACTCTCCTGTCTGTGATGTAGCGTCACGGGTAGCCGCAGCCTTGATCTCCCAGCTGAGAGCTGCTGCAAACGTCGTCGAGCTCTTTGTACAGACACTTGTTGCCTTGCAAGCGACCCCAATTATCGACTCAAGGGTCGGGACGTGGCTGCACGATCCATTAAGGCCATGTTGGTAACATGCCTGTCTTTTAAGCTGCTGGTAATAGGGGGCCGTCGAAATCAAGCACGTCGTTCCCTATTACCGTCCTGAACCCATCAATTCCATATTCTGCTAACAGTCATTGAAACTCGACCGACACGAGGAGCAACACTGCGATATGATAAATCGCAATCCCGGTACGCTACATTTCGACCTTTATAAAAGTCAGAAACGTGCTGGTATGCATTTCTGAATGCGCTAAAAAGCTAATCATTTGCATATCCCAGCACCTTCTTCCTGTCGTTTAAATTTCACGCCTGTAACATGTTACCTTCTTGGTGTAGCAATTTTAATGGCCAGTAGTGTACATTTGTAGTTTTTTTATTCGATAAAAACGAATTAAAAATTAAGCTGTTTAAAATATTTATGAGCATTGATCACTTGAAGCCATCGAATATTGAGCTATTTTATTCGCTTTTATGGGGATGAAGATAACAAATCAACCTGAAATAATTAGAAAATTATTATGAATCAAAAGACATCATTAATGAAATCAAAAGACAACATGAAATCATTGTCTTCGAATCTCAAAGGCAGAGAGAAAATCAATTTGCAGTGGGGTTGAATGAATTCTTAAAAGTGAAGTTTTAAATGTGTCAAGATATTTTAGTTGGACTTTTATTTCAGATAAAAAAATATAAATTATTGTATTATTTACTTTGGAAATTGAACAAAAGGAAACCTGTTAAGTATCCGAAAATTGCAATGGTTAAGTACAAAGAATTGAAATAAGGGCCTTAACTTAAAAATGTACATCCATCAGGAGAAACAGAAAAACCCATTATCCCCTTAATTTGAATAAAGATAAAATTGACTCTGTACCACCTTCAGTGGTGATGAAATTCGATTCCATTTATGCGACTGGAGCACGACACCTATTAGAGGCCTTTCTCGCTAATTAGAAATCACTTCATTGATTCTGGCAGAGTCACGTTTGAAGGATCTAATGTCGTTATAATGGCCTTTTTTATATTAAAATCGAGGACATAATCATGCATTATTAATATCAACATAGAAAGAAGCATTTTTTATCAGTTATGGATTTTTTGTATTACTTGTTGAATTCGATAATTGTTCCACATTAAATTTACTAATGTCTTAAATAAAAACATGTAATTACTTAGTAGAAATATTAATTGATTGGAATTCCTTCGGGATAGTTAAATCGTTTTCATTACAGTGAATTTTTGTTTCATCGCATTGTTTTTATCGCATGGAATACTTGAGTTTCAAATTAACGGTTTCATTACTTTGATAAAAAAATATTTTGATTTTCGATTTTTTTTCTAGTTTACTTATAAAAATTATTATATATTTTAATTCTGTGTCTAGAGTTTAGAATTTTCATTAGACTAAAAGGTATAGAACTAAACTAAGGGGATTTTAGAGTAAAAGTGTGTTACGATAAGAAATATTAGAAAATACACACAATTAATTCCATGACAACATACATTTTATTCGTATAATATTGTGTACTACTGTATACTTAAAAGTCATATCACTATATATAAAGAATATACATATAATTATGCATATCAAAAGTTCCTTACACTTTTAAAAATAATTCAATTAAAAGTTATAAAATAAGAAGACATTTGTCGTGATGTCGATTGAACGTGATGTCGATTTAAATCCATTCTTAATTCCTTTAGTAATATTATCATTTATACAATAGAAAAATTATTTATTTGCATTTATTTAAGAAAAGCATTTTAATAAGAAACATTTCTTGCAGTTATATAGAGAAGTTATTATTTATTGGAAATATTACCGAATGTTTAATGCCGAAAATAAGTTTACGCGAGATGTTCCTCCACACTATTATAATCATGACCTAGATGCAAAGTAGTCCAAGAATCAAATAATATCACAAAATAATTGTTTAAAGAATGCTTTTTCAACAACGCCGGAGCCCCTAAAAAGTATGCAAGTACAATATGAAGACGAATTTATCAAATTCTGAGGACAGAAAAAAAAAAACAGAATTATTAGTTTAATTTACGAAGTTAAAGAAAAATAATTTTTATACTGTGTGATAATGTAAATTTGTTTATGATAAGGTTAGAAATGAAATTTTTTTCAATTTGTGAATGACAGAAATATTTGTTCCAAAATAAGCCGGAAATAAATTATTTATTTAAATTGATTTTGATCAGCCAAAATTGAATTTTTTTCCCCCTCAAAACTAGTATCCTTCGAAAAATAAGTACAAAATTGATAAAAATTTAATAAATTTGTTGATGCAATCATTCATGACGCGAAAATATCGTTTCAAAATGATATTAGAGAAAAATTTCAAGAGATAAATAGATACATTCAGCAGGATAATGCCAGACCGCATGTTGCCGGTATTGTACGGACCTTCCTTGAAATGGAAAATGTTCGTCTGTTGCCCTGGCTTGCACTTTCACCAGATCTCTCACTAATAGCAAACTTCTGGCCCAGGGTTGCCGAGCGACTGGCTCGTCATCATACGCCAATCACTACGGTTGATGAGCTGTGGCATCCTGCTGAAGCTGCATGGGCATCTGTACCTGCCATCCACCCTGTTTGACTCAATGCCCAGGCGTATAAGTGATGTTATTACTGTCAGAGGTGGTTGTTCTGGTTAGTGATTCCTCAGTATTTATGTACCCAAATTTTTTGAAAAGTTAATCACTTGTTATTTCCAGTATAATATATTTGTCCAATAAAATATCATTTTGTTATCTGCATCTCTTCCTCATATAGCAATTTAATGGCCAGTAGTGTATTAGTGCAAGAGCACTGATACACAATACAAATATACATATATGACCACAAAAACAAATGCATTTGCACAAACTTACAAGTTTATTCATATCTATACTATATACAATCAAATTTACAAATATATGTAAATGTGTTCATAATTAACATGTTTCGCATTCTAAACTATCATTTTTGTATTTTCTTCGCCAGTAGGAAGGATTTCATAGAATTTCTGTAAATACGTTTAAAAATATCGAATATTACATTCGTCACTAAAAATGTTTTATTAAACAAAATCTATTCAATTCCAATTGGCAGTCTGAATAATACTTTCTGCATAATTTTGTAAAATTGTTTCAAGTGGTTTATGAGATAAACGTCTATTGAGGATTTATTTGACAATTAAAAATTGTTTATTATAGACCGGCGTTGGAGCAATAAATATTTATCGGATAACTGCTGTCATTTTTTTTATTTAACATCGGTGACCCTTATGTACCACTTTTGTATATCACGAAGAGACAATCAATGGCTTATGAGGGGGAGGACCGTACTTTCCGAAAGGTCATTTAAGGGTAATTGCTGTGAGTTTGTGTGTTCATATGGGTTAAACCTGAACACCTTCTCCCCGCCCCCAGACAGCCTAATTATTGATCTCGTACACTTTACACACGTTGCCAAAATTGTCATCGAGTCTATCCTTTCCTGAAACAATTATCTAATTACACTTGTAAGATTATTAAATAATTAACATTTTATTCAAATCCATTCCAAATATTAAAATAAATTAATAATTCATGAACAATATTCTTATGAGCTTTTTTTTTTTTTTTAAATAATTTTTATTAATCAGCAATCTGTATTGCACTTTTCATTTTTGTCCTTCATTAACAAATAACATACGCATTGCACCTGTTTCACTCTCTCATATAATGGAAAAAATAATCCTTAATCATTTGCCTTGAATCATGTTCACATTAGTTCATAAATTGTATACCGCCACAATGAGGAACCAATAGTCATTTTCATTTTTTGTCTCTACTTGCATATTTTACAACATTTAAAACCGGCTGGCAAAAATTGATTGAGATTGATGTCTTTTTATAGGGTGCCCTTAGAATGCATTTCAATTATTTTTCATTGAATTAATCAGAAGAAGCTGTTATCGAAGATTAGTGTCAATTTAATATGCAATTATTTTAGAATTAGGGAATTTATTTTGCTGTTATGTAACCTGCAATAATTTTTATTTAAATAATAGTAATTATTAATCTACGCAATATTTCTATAAAAAAATTGAACAAAATATTATTATTTACAAATATTTTTTAGTAAAAATCCCAAAATATTTCCGTTTTTTTTTCTTAATAATAATAACAAGAAGGAAACGAATTATTCGTGTAAAAAATTTATTGTAACCTTGGATACGGATCTGCTTATGTAATTTCGAAACATTGAAAATTTGTTATGAAAGTTGTTGTGTACATGATCCACGGAATAATTTAGATCCACGGAATAATTGCGTAGAGTTAGCAGTTAGTAATCCGTGTCATAATTTTTTTTTAATTGCGTCGAGGACTGGGTCGTATTGATCTTTTCTTGCCGGTGGGCAGCCCAAATGTGCAACGCTGTTTTTTATTTAGTACTATCCTGGGGGTACGCGTAGCTTGGAGAAAGGCTACGGACTCGAATCACATCCTTGATCACAATCCTACATGCTTGAGTAACTTGAGTAGGGATGCTACTGCGAGTAACGTCATGTGAGTAACGTGACGTGACGTGAGTAACGTGCTTTAAGGCATCAAAGACAATTGTGTAAGTGTTTGCCAGCTGCATTAGAACAAAAAAATCATCTGATGCTGTAAAATAAATCTGTCAAGTTGAGTTGAATGGAAAATGGTTCAGAGAATTGAATGAACTATGACAGAGTTTAATATTTAATAATAGAGTGATAATATATTTTCGCTAAATTAGTGCAGTTCACGATCTTTTATTTAAAATGCAATTGATTACACTAATATAAAAATTAATTCCCCGGCACTACTGTAAATGTTGGACCATAATCATCTGTCTACTGGCAGATTCTGAAACAGGAGATATTTTCTTTTTTTACGAGTTAGGTTGTCAGCCCTGCGCTCTACAGTCATATTGGACCGGGACCTGTGAATTCCGAACCGCTACAAACATCCACGGTTTCGCCTAAACTCGAACCTGAAACCTGCGCAACCGTGTGCTGTCATTTGGCCATCAGGCCCGCACTAGTATTAGAATTATAATATGATCTTTCTAATTACATTTTAAAATGATGATCTTTTAAGCTGTTCAGCTGTAATTAATATAATTTAGTTTTCAATAATAATTGTGTATTGTTTGTATAATTTTGTATGTACATTTAACAATATTTTCGTGCTTTTTTTCCAAAAGTGCTTATTTATTTCAGTATAATATATAATTAATTAGATATGATTTGGTTCTACCAACTACAATAAACATTATAAGATCTTATGTTGAGCAAAAAAAAAAAAAAAAAACTGATTTCTTCATGCTTGAAACAAAGAAAAATTTTTATGCACACCAGCACATTTTTTTGCAGCCCTATATCTCACTTAGACATACACGAGGAGACCATTCATGAATAATAATTGAAGGACATTACCTTCCGCGAAGAGTTTTAGAAGAAATCGATACTCTTTTTGTATGTCGTATGAAAGAAAAAATTGTAAAACACGTTTTTACGCTTTTACACAATCAGTCATGGAATGTCTTCGTTTCCTTGGCGGCATGATGGCCAATTGGCTAGCTCTCTGGCACTACAGAACTTTAGGTTCAAATTCTATCGATGGCATGTGTTTGCTTGTGTGTTCGAATCCACATTAAACTGTAAGTCCCTTGCCTAATTAGACCAAAGTGTGAAAAATGACCGTAGAAAGTCAAAAACAAACCTCGTTTCAATCACTGCCATTGGTTAATTGTTTTTTCTAAAAGGCTTTTGAATTTTCTTTTTAGAACATTTGTGTGTGATTATGTGCACTCGCATGTTTGAATTTCACATGCGAATTTATAAATTGTCTGGCGGTATCATAGAGCGGGAAGCTATCATGCAGAAGGAATCAGGATTCGATCTATTTAAGACATACTAGCTTAAAATCATAGCTTTCAGGGGCAAGAAATCTTAATAGCTGTTGCATTAACTTACGTAAGCGTATCGAATTGACATTCAATATAATTAACGTCATAAGATTTTAATAAGTTATAAATGAATCCTGAATCATTTTTTTTTTAATTTTTCCGTGAGTTTTGATTAAGCAGAGCTTTAGAATATGAAAAAAAAAAAGAACGTCTTAATGATAGATTTTAAGCTAGTCTATGAAATACAAATAGACATTTTTTAATTTCTATTATTTTTACGCCTGGTTTATAAAATTAATATTAGTATTTATTGCAATAGAATGCGGAACATTTTTATAAAAAATAACTAAATAAACCATTTTTTAATAAAATATGATCTCGATTTAGGTTTTAAATATTAGGCATCATCAAAATAACGTCTGCTTATCGATTGATAAAATTTCTTTTTATTTCCAATTAAGCAAAATTTAATGCTTCGAATACATAATGGGTTAATAACAATAAATTATCATTTTTAAAACTAGCAACTAGATAATTATAATTGAAACATAAAAAATTATACTAAATTAAAAAAATATAAAGCATATTGATAAATTATGTAATTCAACTATTATTATTTAAAAATCAGAGGTATTTTTATTAAATAATGTAGCGTAACGCCTGTATAGCATAGTTGCATCCTTTTTATAGCATTCTAAATGAAATATTACAATTAATGAAATTCGTCAAATTTCTATTGTATAAAAAAATTTTTAATTTAATTTTGTAACATTATAAAAGGATTAAATAAAATATTTGTTTACAGAGAAGCTATTTATAAATCCCTCTTTATTCTTTTATTGTTTTATCAATACTATGTAATACATGCTGGTGAAATCAAAAGTCCAGGGTAAAAGAAAAAATTCAATAAAAAAATATATATTAAACAAAAAACCTGCATTCTGCACATTAATATTCACCATAGTGGAGAATTCTGTACGTCACAAGAAAAAGTTAGTAAGCAATTTCATAAAAGAAGGAGCTGTGCTGTTTCGAAGTAAGAGGTTTATTTTTTAAGCCATTTTTTTTTTTTTTTGCTACCAAGACAAAGATTTATTGTTTACTGCAGTTTTTTGATTCTAAAAGCCTTAGAGCAAGCATTTTGAAATATGTGAGTAGCATGATTTAAGTGACGTGCATTACTATCATAAATCAACATGTAAATTGGTTTGTGAAAGTTTGGTTTGTCGCTCTGCGGTCATCTTGTGCACACGAGGGCTGCACAGACCGGGATCAACAGTTTAAAGTGATTCTGAACCCCTCACAAACATCCATGCTACTGCCAGGATTTGAACATGAATCCTGTGATACCTAAGGCCAGAGCGTTATCCAATTGGTTATCTGGCCGCCAGTTTGTGAAAGAGAGAAATGGTAAAGAAGGCCTTATGTCTCCCAGAATGCAGTTTTAAATCTTTTAAGTGTAATAGTTCTTCTTTCAGAATAAATAATTGTTCTTATATATTTGTGAGCACTAAGAATTTCTTCTTCTAGAATTTCTCAATCACATCTGGATGCCACGAAACAAGGACAGCGGAATGCCTGGGTTCGAAGTTTGTTCTATTTTTAACATTACCGTCGTAGCAATTTATGTAGTGCAGATACTTGATTTGTAATTAAGTCAGAAATGCTTTTGAAGAGCAAAAAGGGCGGTATGGACTTTTGATTGGGCACTGCACAAAAATTCTGACAGTGATAACATCTTCGTACATTGTAGAATTCTCTGATATTGTGTATCAACCAGTTTACAACTAATTTTGCCTTCATTTATCAGAGTTTTGAAAGTCACTTGGGAAGCTTCCACAATACAATGGTTACAATCTTGTTTCCTTCCTTTTACCTTGAAAGAAATTTTGAATGACTGTTCGTTGTGACCTGTTGCATTTTCTGAAGCTCAATATCCGTGAGTTGCTTTGGATTATTATAAATAATTAATTTTATTAATCTTTTATGGGACTTATGATGCCTAATCTGACATATCTGAATCACCTATTGAATGCAAGAAGTGACATCAACATCCTTTTCTTCTGCGCAATTCATGGCGATGACTTTTGTGCAAATTTCTAATAGACTCAATTAGACCCTAGGATGAATTTTTAAAGTTTCTGCAAAGCAAATTTTTCCGCCTACGTTTTTTAAAATTTGAGCAAAGAAGAGATTTTTAAGGCAGCATAAACATTTGTTGAAAAGTTTTAATCAAAAATAACAAGTCTGTTTAGAATTTCATCTCCGTAAGATCTAATGTCAGAATTTACACTGTAATGGGGCCAGTTTTCCAATTCAGAAGATATTTCATTTCTGAGATTATTTCCTACGGTTGTAAATTACTGATCTCTTGATTTTTCAGCTTGATTTTCCAGCATCTTCCTTTTTATGATTTCACTTCCTAAAACTCTCATTTTTCATAATTAAGCTAAAAAAAAAAGAACTCTCGAAAACTAAAAAAGGAAAAAAAAGAATTTATGCGAAAAATTAAAAGAAAATAACTAAATACAGTACTTGCTGCCTACACAAAATATTCCAATGTAAGACAAAATTATGTAAATAAGGTGGGAAAAATTACTCGGGACTCGAACCCGAAACACGAACGCTGGCCACTTGGCCATACAGTCCCCTGTTATCCAATATTAGAAAGAATAAAGATGATTCAGGTCATCTTATTATGTTATTTATTGTTAAAAAAGATTTAAGTAATCAAAAAAAAAAAATTCGCTCTGCCTGAAAACTAATTTCGATCTTGCATAAATCAAGTGGTTTTTAAAACTTAGGGCATGAATTAAAACCAGAATTCAGAAAGGGATATTCTAACAATATAATGGTGTTATTTATTCAATAATTTTGTCATGGATATTACGCAGATTTTATCTATTATATTTCTCATTGACTTTTACCTTTAAAATATTGATGTAATTAAAGAGCATCGTTTTCTGTAAAAATATAAATTGTTAACAATATAAATGTAATTTTTAAAATATATCTATCATAAATTTTTTCATTGTTTTTTATCACTTAATGATTTATTTTCTTTTTTTTTTTAGTCGCCTTCCTGTGGGGGATATTTATAGTTGGAAGTGTTCTAAGTATAATTATCTTCCTCGTAGTTTGTTATGCGATAAACAAAATAAAGTGTTCTCTAGGTGGATGTTAAAATTTCATGTTGATGCATCAAATAAATCATATACTAATTGGCATTTTAAAAAATTGAATAATAATCCTAAACTTATCGTTATTATTGTTATTAAAGTCCTGAGATATACTTTTAAATACTATAAGTTATAAAAAAAAAATTTCTTACTAATTAACATCCATGATGACACGATTACAAAAATAAAAAAATTTTATAAAAAAATTATTTGGAAATATCACGAAATTAATTAATATGAATTATAATTATTTATTAAAAATACTGTAAATGCTATTAAACATTTCTATATAATTTTAAAACAATTATTTTATTATCGTATGTAAGTGACATGGCAACAAAAAAGGCCTCACAATAACTCAAATCTCAATTTCTAAATCACTTGATAACTTGGATGTTCCGATTATACATCTGATCGTTGAAAATGATGATGTGAAGTTTTCACCATTACCCTGTCCTCATGTCCTGTCGTCCTTCTAATTTGGCATTGTTTCATACCATGATTCAACCATTCGTACTTTACAATGTCCATTAGTGTCGTTGCTCATAATGAAAATGACTTCCTTGGCCCCGTTGCACTCCTGTTTGAAATAGTTGCATGAGACCATATTGAGAGTAGTGAAATATGGTTTCTAATGGTCCACACAGCACCCCCTATGTCCCCACTCGCATTGTGGGTCCTGTGTGAACCATGAGTCAACATCATAAGTTCGGATCACACTCGCATGGGGAGATTTGTTCGGGTTTATTTTTTTTATCTCACAAACTCACAAGTATTTTAACTGCTTTGCAAATATTTGATAAATTAACATTTTTCTCCTTAACAATCTTTTCGGTTAAAACAAAAACAAAATAAGCCCTTGATATACGCTCATGTCCATAAATTAAGGATAATGAAGTTCAGGCAAAGAAAGAGACAGAAGCAAAACAAATTTGACTTATTTGTAAAGTCTATTTATTAAACAAAAAGGTAAAGAGCAAAAAAAAAAAAAAGCTATAAGTTTGACATAATTAATAAAAATTGATTTTTACTCCCTGGAGTAAATTTCAAAAAGAACCTATTTACAAAAACAGTATAACATGGTTAGTAGGATGGTTAATATGGAGTATGTCTCCCGGACGATGCAATACAGGCCTTACAACGCCAAGGCATGCTGAGTATCAAATTATCAATCTGATCTTGGGGAATATTACACCACTCATCAAGCAATGCCTCCGAAGTTCCGGTTGACAGGTGGGAGGGGGTTGACGGGCTGCAATTCGTCGGCCAAGCATATCCCACACATGCTCTATTGGATTCCAGTCCAGTGAGTATGCCGACCAATTCATATGGGTGATATCCTCCAATTGAAGGCATTCATCTACAATGTTTGCACGGTGAGGATGAGCGTTGTCATCCATAAACAGAAATTCAGCACCAATGGAGCCCCGAAACAAACGTACATGTTGTTCCAGAATAACATCCCGATAGATGTGGCCTGTCATCGTTACACTCTGAACATGCAGGTCAGTTCTGGAACCAAGAATAATTCCTCCCCAAACGAGCTATCATCCTGCACCACCGTAACGGTGTCTTTCAATGGTGTTCTCTTGGTGGTAACGGATACCTGGCACTCTCCATATGCAAGTCCGGCGAGAATCAGACTGCAAACTAAACCTGGACTCGTTGGAAAACATCACATAAGACCACTGTTACGGTGTCCACAATGCATGCTCTCTACTCCAGGTTAATCGCAGGCGACAGTGAGTTGCGGTAAGTGGAACACATCTGACAGGTCTACGAGCATATAGACCAATGTGCCCTAAGCGTCTGTGCACGGTCTGCCTTGAAAACTGTCGTACCGGTAGCTGAAGAGAGCTGACGAGACAGGTCTGATGCTGTGCTCCGTCTGTTTCTTTTGGCAGTAACTGCTAAATACCGGTCCTCATTCGGCGTTGTAACTCGGGGGCGACCTGTGCTGTAACATCTACTCACATTACCATCATCTTGGAGTCGTTGCCAAAGCCTGGAGATGACACTCTGGGCGATTCCAAGTTCCTCAGATACTTCCAGCTGGGTATGTCCACATTCCAGTCGTCCGATAATTCTAGCACGTAAAATATCATCCAAATGCTTCCTTTGTGCCATAACTATACGGTTATTGCACTGACAGGCTTTTTAAAGCGCTTGTGAACAATTTTACTTCTTTGCCACCATTCCTTATATACCCCTCTCTTACACTCGTCATTGTGACGTACTATCCGCGCCATCTGGTGGTTTCCTGTAATTTGCATATTCTTCTTCAAGATGTGTGTGATAATTCTACAGGGGAAATTTTTATTTTAGAGTTCAATTTCTGTGTGATTCTGAATTATCCTTAATTTATGGACATGAGTGTATATGTGCATATATATTATCAAATATTAGCTTAACTGTTAATTTAACTGCGTTGAAGAGAATTAGCTGTTAATTCCAAGAAATAACCTTTACTTTTACCAGTGGTATTCGGCCTAGATACAGGATGGCATTAGTAGAAGGCTACTTTAAACACTAGTTGAATTCAATATGGAAGATTTTATAAGCCCCTGATTTCAGCAGTAGTTTAACAGTGTATCACAGCTTCGACAGGCTGTTTATTTATTTCGTTATACCTTTATTATATCCACTTACAAATACACATGTAACATGTTTGACGATTTTGGCAATTCCCGCAAAATTGAAACTAAATTGTGTGGCAATGATGGCATAACATTTTACACTTTTTTGTTTAAATTCACAAACTGTTAAATTAATTTATAAAATTAAAAATAAACTATAAAAAGTGCTTAATTTAATTTTTACTGTTCTATTAATTTTTATTGTAGGACAGACGAAACTGCAGAGAGTGAAAAAGTCCAACGAAACAACAGGGAGGTACAGGATTCTAGATTTTTAATTAAATAAATAATAAGCTAATATTTGAATGAAGATTACTAATAATCATTATAATAATTCGCTTGAAATTAGAATGTTAAGTTTTTGAAAGTTTGATATGAGATTGTGTTTTTTGTTTATTACTATTATGATTTTGTTAGTTTAGGTGTTCTATTATGTGGGTTTAAAATTAATTTTTTTATTTTAAATTTCTCTTTATTTTTATTAAAAATTTATTTTTCCATAAAGAAACAAATTTAAAATGTTTGTATTTAATTTCTGTCATTCTTTTCATTCTGCTTTCATCAATTAAAAAAAGGGATCAAGAAATATCATTTTTACGTTTAATGAAAGGAACTTGCCAGCTAACATGGATATGCCTAGAGAGGGAAACTTACTAAATGAACAATGTATTATCTACAAATGATATTATTGACAGCAATTTATCTTAGATGATATATATGCAAATGTATATGTAATGTATGTATATTTCTTTTATTTTAAATTTTCATTTATTTATTACCTTTTAACCATATTTTAATTCCATGTTTTGTAAAGGTTTTCACTTAATAAGTTTTTGTTATAATAAAATTACCAGGTGGGCTAAAGGTTCGTAGGCTAGCATAGAAAAAAATTTTTTTTTTTATAGAATTTGATTTTATTATTCAATATATTTGCCTTCGAGGGCGATACAACGATTATAGCGGTCATAAAATTTTTCGATACCATTTTTATAGTACGATCTGTCTTTAGCCTCAAAATAGGCTTCAGTTTCGGCGATTACCTCTTCATCGGCGCGAAATTTCTGTCCAGCGAGCATCCTCTTGAGGTCTGAGAACAGGAAAAAGTCGCTGGGGTCCAGATCTGGAGAATACGGTGGATGCGGAAACAATTCGGAGCCCAATTCATGCAATTTTGCCATCGTTTTCATTGATTTGTGACACGGGGCATTGTCTTGATGAAACAGCACTTTCTTCTTCTTAAAAAGAGGCTGTTTTTCCGCGATTTCGTCTTTCAAACGCTCCAATAATGCTACGTAATAGTCGCTGTTTATGGATTTTCCCTTTTAAGATAGTCAAAGAATATTATACCATGCGTATCCCAAAATATTGATGCCATAACCTTGCCAGCCGACTTTTGCGTCTTTCCCCGCTTTGGAGTCGGTTCATCACGTGGACTCCACTCGGCTGACTGTCGATTGGACTCCGGGGGTGAAATGATGGAGCCATGTTAGAATCATCCATTGCCATTATATCGAACATCCACAAATTTTCATCCATTGCCACATATCGGTTCAGTATCTCAAATTATTTATGGACTTTTTTATGATGTTTTCGTTGGTAACAACCTCTTTGGGGGTGACCACTGCGAGCATCGTCCTCGGTGCTCATTTCGCCTCGTTTAAATTTTGCAAATCACTTCTCTGCGGTTGATTTTCCAGGTACAAATTCCGAATAATGTTTATCAAGCCAAGCCTTGGCTTAAATTGTATTTTTTTTGCCAAAACGCAATGCTTTATTAACACACAAAATTTCTATTTATCCATTTTTCAAAGTAACAAAAGTTCCTTCACTAAAAATGCTATAACTCACATACTAATAGTGCAACAGCTGTCAAATTTATACACGTCTCTTTTGAAGTTTAGGGCTAACTAAAAATCATATGGATTTAATACTAGTAGTTCCATGTATGTGTCAGCCTACGAACCTTTCAGCCCACCTGTTATTATATTTAAATATCAGCATGGCTAATTGTGCTTATTAAAAGATTTCACCTGGCTTTCTAAAGATGAAATGTTATGTCATTATACTAACATTTTGATTCATTACCTCACTAACAGACATTTTATTACTAAAATCAACAATACTCTTTTTCTACTAAACATAAATATACTGCTGGTATACCTCAGGTCTCACTGCTTGGACCAGTTCTGCACAATATTTACACTTCAGATATACCTGAAGAGGACTTCACCTCCAAATATATTTACGCTGATGATACTGCTATATTCTCTCAAGATGAAAATCCTCAACTGGCTACTGATAAACTCCAATCCTACATCAGCACACTTCAAATCTGGTTAAATCATTGGAAAATTAAAATCAACACTGATAAATGCATTGCTGTCATGTTTGGTTTTAAAAGAAAGCATGCTAATCCACTAACTTTCTACACAGACAACATACCCTGGTCTCATTATGTTAAATACTTAGGAGTTACACTGGACAAAAGACTAACTTGGCACCAACATGTCACAAACACATTTAAAAAGTTCAAATCCACCAAAACCATCCTTTATCCACTTATTTGCAGAAATTCTCTCCTCGACATAGACAATAAGCTTCTCATTTACAAATCCATTCTTCGGCCCATCATTTCCTACGCTTCTCCAATCTGGGCATATGCAGCAGCTACACACATCAATAAAATCCATAGTGCACAAACAAAAACACTCAAATACATTACTAACTCCCCTTGGTATATTAGGAATAACCAAATATCCAAGGATACTAACATCCCTCACATTGAGAAATTCTTTTTTTAATATTGCCAACAATTTCTTCACTAACCTCCCTGATATCCCAAACAATCTTTTACAGGTCCTTCCAAATTATGATTTCACTAGTATTTTAAACAAAAAACGACTTCGTGCCATTCTTAACAACACTCCTTAATCTTTGTTTACATTTTGATTCACACACTCACAACGCGCGCGCATTTAAATTCAATTCTCGCCTCTTCCTACAATGATCCAATATCCGAGCGGTTAAAGTGCTGCTCTCCCATCCACTGGTCACGAGATCGAAACTGGCTTCTTCCTCCACGTTTTTATTTTTGTTATCTCCACTGCTCTCCCCCATTTTAATTCCTTCCTTACAATTCGATAGATTTTTATTTTATGTACACCAGGAAAGTTCTTCATCTCTACTTCTACCTCAAGTTCCTGCAATATATCTTCAATAGCCTACACCTGTTGTACTACTTCAGCAAGACATCTCAATAGCCCTCCTGCAACAAGAACTCACCTGTTAAACCCTTCAACAAGCCTCGACAGCAAGCTCCATTCATCATCAGCATTCTCCACCATCAACCCACCTGCTCAACAATAACATCATAATGAACTTTATGAACTTAAACAAACAAGAACTTTATCGACCAACCTCATCAATAGACTCTAGCAAATCACTAATATTACCTTTTTACTCTATATATATCCTTTCTTCATGGGAAAAATTTCTTATACAAGAAAAAAGAAATTTCCCACCTCTACTTTCTATTTTCTTAAATTTTTTATGTTTTAAATTTTTATTTTTATTAATTTATTTTTACTTTAATTTCGTTAATTCACCTCTCATTAATTGATTTTTTAATTCTTTATTTTTTTAGCCAACTACGAAATTTTTAACTAAATAATTCTTTTTTATCTTTATTTTTAAATTTTAAATTTAACTTCTCTGATTCTACCAGCTAATTCACAATCTCTCTGATAGATGGCTGCACAAGACAGCTCTGTTTAAATCTTAACTTTTGTTTTCATTCCTAACTTGGATTTTGATAATTTCTCACCGTTCTTTCTTTTTTTTTCTTACGCTCTTATTTTTTATAAAAATTTTTCTGAATTTTCAGTAATTTTAACTACGAAATAATTTGTTTTTAATAGTTAATTCTCTCTTTAATTTTTTATTTTTTCAACTTTTAGTTTTTTACTCCTTCTCAATACCGATTATATCATATTTTTCTTAATTCTAATTTTTATTTATTTTTATACCCTAATTGGAGTATTCCTCCTATTCGCATCTCTTCATGTATAAATCTCTCTGGCTCCACCATTGCAATCAACTTAAATTCTCAGTTTTAATTAACCCGCAGCACTACCAGCAGATGGCAGCATGAGCCAGTCCTAACCGAAATATCACTTGTTGATGTTTTGCCGCTTTGTAAATAAGCTTTTATATTTAATCAAGGGCCTGAATGGCCGAGTGGCTAGCGCTCGGTCGGTACCGCAGGTTTCGGGTTTGAGTCCCGGCGGTGCCATGGATGTGTAGTGGTTCGGAATCCACTTTAAACCGTAGGTCCCGGTCCAACACGATCGTAGAGCGTTGTGGAGAGTGACATATTAAAAATTAAGGAAAAACTAACTTTTCATTTATATAGTGATTAGGGGATTATAGTCCTTGTTGCTTCACATCCCCATATACCACTTCATTCATATGCATATTTAATCAAGTCAAGCCACCTGCGTATGGCCTTTTCAGTTCCCACCTTCGTGTGTATGATTTTTATTTTGTAATCCCTTGTGCAACTTGTCCTTTTTATTTTAAATAAATCCGAGTTCCTCGGCGATCCCCCGACGTCTGTTTTTAATAAACATTACTTTCATTTAACTAAGAACTAAGCGATGAACAATATTTCTTGTTAATTTGTCTTTCGTCAAAATAAATAAATTCTATGATTTTCCAACACGTGAGCATGCAACATACAGCTGCCCACGTGTTGCCATGGGAGAAACACGGATTCTCTAAGTCCAAGCCACAAATAGCCATTGTCTGCCCTTGCGACTTATTTATTGTCATCGCAAAAGCCAAACGTATCGGAAATTGTAGGCTTTTGAAAGGTATTGTAGATTCTGATGGTATCATAGGTATTCGAGGTAACAGGACGACTTTGCGTTTAAACTTTTTCCGGGAATTCTTCTGATGACTTATCGTGTACTGTTGCATAATTTTGGTGGAATGACTGGTGAACCAATTTAGAAGTTGTGTGGCGGCATTCCTGGCAATTTAAAATTTCAATCGAAAATTGACTCTGGTTTTCATCAGAACCTTAAAAGTCATTTCCTGGCAATAAATTTTGTATTTGACAGTTAATTTCATCAACATGAACATTTTTGGCTAAAATTGGCATTACTGAGCAAATTATGGAAGTGATTATTAAGAATATCCGGAAATACATTCTCGATTAGTTCATTTTGGAATGAACAACAGAGCAGAAATTTCAATCGGAAAATTGACGATCTGGTTTTACTTGTTTCAATCATTATGTAATTGTAATATTTATGGTCAATCGTCGATAAAAATGACTTAAAAGTAGAGCGAGGAATGAAAATTCTGCCGGAAATCACCAGATTGTAGTAAAACAGCACCACCGAAGAGTTTATTGCCATTTAAATCTTGATAGTTCTGTGAAATGCCTTACTCATTTCATCCCAGACAATAATTGAACTTTTTTGCAACACTGCAGTCGTTCCGCTTTTTTTTTTAAATATTTTGCGTTTGGTTTACTGTGAATGTCTAAAATTTTAATTTACTGTGAATCGCTACAATGCTGAATGCGCCGTTCGTCTACCATCTAACAAAGTGGCAGCAATGCCCGAAGATGCAATTGCCAATGCTATCTTTTGTTGTAGCTGATTAATGACACTAAAAATGCAACCGGTCCCACCATTCTAAGAAAAAAATCCACCTTGTTTTGCATCAACAGTCAACATGATTCGATTGTAAATAATTCTTTGTTCTGCTGTCAGTAATGGCTCACTGTTTGCAATGAGTGTAGCTAAGTCAACGACGTCATATTGTTTTTCTCGTTGTATATCAGTGTTCATTAAGTCAGTGGCTGGACGATCAGGCGAAGGCATACCATCAAAAAATTTGAGTTCATTTTGTGAATCTTTATTCGGAATTGCTCCGTTTGTTTCATTCGGTTCAAAATATCTTCATTCATGTAATTCTTATATTTTTCTCACAATGCTAATGATAGTGTCGGATAACATGTCGTCAGAATAATTGCGAATAGTTGACAAATATTATTTGGAGTAGATGTTAAAGCTGCATCAGCAAGTGCCAAATCTCAATGGTTGTCATCTTCCAGCAATTGCAGCTCGCGACATGCTTCTTGATAGGTATACGCAAAAAGAAGCACTCACGTTGTTGTGGATGCACTGTGTAGAGTCGTCCCAATGTTTTAGATTTTAATACGACTGACGGATGTGGTACTCCTTGTTTATGTGGGTCCCATCTTTTACCTGATTTGTTCCATGTAAAATAGCGCCCATCCCGTGTCCCATCCATCCAAATTCCCGTGTCCCATCCATTATCGGTTGCAGCATTCAGAGCTCTTCACCTGAACGTGTTTAATGTTTTTCTTCTGATTTCTCACCCAGCGCATGCCACATGTCATGGTATTGGACGACGTAGTCAATGAAAAATCTTGTCCCCTTTTTTGTCTCAGCAGGGTGCATGATAGAAAAGCGAAACATTCTAGCTCCTCACTTCGTCTCAAATTATTATTGTTAAAATTTAATATTTACTACTTTTAAGATTTGGTATACTGGAACCTGGAGATTATCTACCTGGCTATAGGTGGCCAAGTTGATTGTGAAAAAAAATTTTTGTGTGATTTTATTTGTGAAAAAATTAAATTCAAATGCATTTGCGAATATTAAGCAAATTTTCCATGTTAATATAATTGTAACATATCTAAAGTGTTATATTCGAACTTACTCCATAATCTTTAATCAATTTATCATTCGATGGCTTTTAACATTGAATGCTATATTTTTGACCCAGGAAGATCAGGCGAGATATTTCTGCTGGCAGTCTTCTAGAGCCTGGCGATAAGATTGCAGTACAAAATCGTAACTAAAAAATCTCTATTTTTCTATTCTGGATTTATATGAAAAAAACGTTATCTGCATCACTGGGCTGAATATATTAAAAGAATGTATGGTATAAAATAAAGGCATTTTAGCTAGCAAAATGTAAATATTACGCAATGATTTGACATTCATAATTTTGAACGCGTTCAGAAAAATTAAAATTTCTTGCTAATATTGCACACACAAAATTCTAAGCCAAAAATTCAGTATGTAAAAAATTATTTTCCGTTATCTGCTATGTATAATGTTTCAGAGTGGTTCTTTGATATCATAATTTATTAAAAATATTACAAATATTCACACAATAGCTGCAAAATGATCCTAGAAATAAAAATGTTAAATTTAGATTATGAAGACGAATATGGAGCAAACAACAACTGTGGAAGGATTTGCATAGTGTTTTGACTTGACGATGAAAAATGTGTTTGGGAAATCTCTTGACTTTTAATATCAGCTTTGTTCTAAAAGGTTTCTATAATATTCACTTGCGTTAATGGTATTCATTTTTTAAACTCCTAATTGTTTTTAGAAGTTCGTCCAAATAGATCTCCAAATTAGCCACTCTCTCCATAAAAAAGCACTGTTAAAATAAGTTACGTTTGTAAATAACTGTTAAACCATTTAAATAAAAAAATGTAGTTATTAATAAAAAAAACTTACAATTAAGCACTTTCTAACATATTTAGAAAAGAATTCGTCCAAATACAAAGCTTTCATCAAAAATCTGTTCAAGAAGTGATTTTTTTTATTACAAACTACAAATGTATATTGCATTTTACGTTTACTTAAGCTTCTAAAGATTAATTTGTTAATATGCACAAATACACTGACTACCAATAAGTATTTGGACAACTATGCAAATGACGATATCTGCGGTCCTGAGGTACGTCACGGACTCCGCCGGTATATATCGTGTAGAAAACAGCATCGGCATTAGTCGCATGCAAGAGGCCGCGCAGTTCGGAGCTCTCTGATTTCGAGAAAGGTATAATTATCGGGTATCACAAATGTGGTAGATCCTTAAGGGACATATCTAGCGGTACAAAGTACCCAAAATCGACAGTGGCCTATGTGATTAAGAAGTGGAAGGTGAGCGGTGATTGTCGGCATATGCCCCGTGTCGGTAGACCAACGAAACTGGAAGATAGACCCCGACGAATGATCACCAGAGAAATTCGGAAGAACCGCATCCAACCGATGGCCCTCATCCGTGAGGAGTTTCAACAGGCATCCGGGAGTATTGTTTCAGTGAATACCATCCGTACGGAAGCGCATCTGCATGGTTTTCATGGTCGTGCTGCTGCCCATAAGCCTTTAATCACAAAGTCCAACCGCGCTGCTCGGTTAATGTGGTGCAAAGCACATCGAAATTGGACTGTAGATCAGTGGAAACGGATTCTTTGGAGTGACGAATCGAAGGTTCACCCTTTACCGTTCGGATGGCAGGGTCTGGGTCTGGCGTCTGCCAGGAGAACGTCTCCTGCCAGAAGGCATTGTACCAACAGTCAAGTTCGGCGGAGGTGGAATTATGCTCTGGGGGTGTTACTCCTGGTATGGACTGGGGCCCTTGGTCCCCATTCATGGTAAGATCAACGCCGATGCCTACTGCACTATTTTGGATGACAATGTGCTTCCTACGTTGTGGCAGTTTTACGGGTTGGACCCCTGTTACTTTCAGGACGACAATGTCACTTGTCATGTTTCGACGTTAAGGAAGGCTTGGTATGGTGCCAATGGAGTTCATCGAATGGACTGGCCTGCCCAGATCTCAACCCTATCGAGAACCTCTGGGGCGCGTTGCATCGCCGAATTCAGGGGTGCACTACCCGTCCAAAATCGGTGAAGGAACTTCTTTGTCTTCTCAAGCCGAGTGGAAGAAAATACCACTAGCTGTCATACAAAGACTTGTGGAAAGTATGCCCCGGAGGGTTCACGCTGTAATTGCCTCTCGTGGAGGCTCTACCAACTATTGATTTTGAATACAGTTCATTTTTCTTTTCTTTCACAGGTGCCCAAATACTTATTGGTAGTCAGTGTGTTAATACAATTAATATTTATTAATATACACAATTCTGTTTTAAGTATTCAATAATTAATTTGTTATTATTGAATATTTAAAACAGAACATATGTTTCCTAAAAAAATTGTTTATGAAAACAGGTATTATTTCATCTTGCTATATTTAGAAATACTTAATTTTCTAAATAGGCATTTAAAAGTTTTGGAACTCTAATATAAATTTCGATTATTTTCATCAGACATTTTTGTTTAAAATTCTGGTCATTTTAATAAACTGCTCTCTTGTTGATTAAATACAAATAAGCAATCAAATATATATATGCATGCATTATTTTCTTTCGAAAACATTTCAGCCTGAAATTGAATACTCTTTTAAAGTTATTCAGTAGAGTGCTATGATCACTGTGATTAGAAATTTAAAAATAATATTTTTCCTTTAATGATGATTAAAAAGGTTTAATAAAAGTTACTAATAAAGATTGTTTGTTTTTATACAAAATGTAATTCTGATAGAAGGAAAGGAAAGAAACTTCATATCTTCAGAAAACGAAAAATGTTAATTCATCTAAGTGGAAACAATCTTGGATTACTTTTTAACGAAACATTTCTGTAAAAATCAGTACAAGAGAGCATCTTTATAGCTTTGATATAAAAATGAGTTACATCTTCATGAAAATATTCTTGCTGTAGAATAATGAAAGCAATGATAAACAATTTAGAATATTAAAAATTAGTTGAATCATTTTTAATGAAAAAATTCTTGCGAATAATATGAGCAGAACTGTACAAGAAGCGTATTATTTTTGTTATTCAGCGTTCTCCTTGAAGTGTTTACGTCTGGCTCTTTTAATTTGAAAATGCAAGGGGGATATTGAATGATATTGTTATTATGATAATTAAAATATATTATTTTTATCATTAATGTGAAAGCTTTGAATTGAAACAAACAAGCAATTTTTTTTGCTTAAAAATAAAAAAAAAAAAAAAATTGTTTTCATAGATTTGTTATGTGCAGAATGTATTAGTTTACCTTCATGGGTCTTTTACACTAATGTAAGTTTCTCAAAGATACACTTTGTTGCTGCTTACACAAGGTGAAACTTTAACCTGAGATCATTTACTGTTAGAAAGGATAATAAAAAAATAATGAGCTTTAAATTTTTTTTTTTTTTTTTTATTCAGCTTAAATTCAGCTAGGCTGATACACTGTTACATTGCACCTGCATTTTACCTTCATAATTTAACCTGTGTATTTTTAGGGTTTTAATATACCTGTACAATCATTGCATAATAGATCTCATTCAAGTGGTAGAATGAAGCTATTTTTAGATTTTTAATTCTAATTATTTGAATAATTTAAGGAAATTGAACTGTTATTTACTTTTATTTTATTAGTGAATTAATTTGGTATTGAATTGTGATTTTACAACTTATTACCCGATTGTAGAGATGTTTATTGGTGATGATTCAAACTTTAATGTATATTTTAAAAATTTGATTTTGATGTGTATTAAAAAATATATATTATTGCCATAGTGGAAGCTTCCGAATTTCCATATTCTACCTAAAAATTTTGACATTTCTTTTACAAAACTGTGGGGCATAAAACAATACGATATTTTAAGTATATATTCTCTTCTATATGCAAAAATTCAATCGTATAAAAACAATTTTTGAAAAGTAATACAACAAATCTAAGTTAAAATCAAACAATTAAATAATAAATTCTAATGCAAAATTAAATAAGAATATTTCCATGTTGCAAATTACTACTATAGGTTCTCCTGGAAGCAATGCCATTTCTTTCATCATTGGTCGGCGAACAGTTTGTGGATATGTAATTGAAACCTGAGTCCTAACGAAGCCCAAAAAGAAGAAAGAAAGGAAAAAAAACCCTGTAATTTATCTCTTAATGGAGTTTGTAAACTATTTTAAATCAACTTAAATAATTAACAAAATTTTCACGATGAACCGCATTAAATATAAATGTATTTTGCTTCTAAGGTGTAAGTGAAATTATTCTATTAAAAGACGAATGACGGCTTGAAATTATTGGCTAGAAATATTGAAATGACGGTTAATTTTAAAGCAATAAGTGCATTCTCAATTTGTTTGGTTTCGTGAATTAATAAGCTTATATAATTCCATAGTTATCTTTCAAGCATAGTCATTGTTTAAACATAATCATCGATTCCATTTGTCATGATTAAAAAAAAAAAAATGTTTTTTCTTGTAGTGGAATATTCAAAATTTCCACTATAGCTCTACGTATGCTTTTATCAGCTGAGATATAATATATATTTGTGCTTTTGGGATTTTGGTAAAAGTTTTGATTTGATTAATGATACTTCAATTTAACTTTTTATTTCTACCTTTCTATAGATATTTTATAATAGGTAATTATTCTTATTTAATAACTTTGATTTTCTTTCATTCCATTTATTTCTGTGCTAAAATGGTATATAATAGCTTATCATCATTATTTTTTTTCAGCATGGTTTTCTACAAAGGAGTCTCATTGATGGGAAATGAAAAACCTTCTCTCTTGTGAAATATATGCATTTTCAGCAAAAAAAAGCAGAAATTCTGGGATCTAACAAACTTGGAGAATATTCACGTAAGAAAAAAGAAGATTAGTAAAATAATCTTTTTGGAATTTTCTACCAGTTTTCAATGGACCATAATTTGAAAACGTTAAATTACTTAAATTCATGCGGGTGTGCAAATACTTTTTTTGACACGAGATATTTTAATTTTGAACATAATTTGAAAATGACATATTTAGGGAAATATGCCAGAATTGGTGTTTATAAATAAATTATGAAGTCAGAAAAAAACTTCAGCTTTCTATAGACTGAAAAAGAAATATGTTCTTATGAAATTGTTTTTGTTTCGTAGTTTACTTGTTCTTATGAGTTCAAACTTTATAAGTTTATATTCGATCAACAATGACAACATCCAACTGCATCTACCATACATTTGTGAATGAGAGAAAACGTCGATAATATCCTGCAGGCTGCCTATTTTAACGTCGTCGTTTAAATAGATGCGGCGACTTTGTGATGCCCTGTCTCAATCACACGTGATTATCTTAATTTTTGTAAGCTGAGACTTATTCTTATTCAGCTTATTCAAACTTTTGTCCACCTGCACGCTAATTGCATGCCTCATCTCTGAACCTCAAGCTGGGAAATGGTATTTTTAAGCAGCAATTTATTTAACTGAGAGCACAAATTTTGACCAAGATGAACGAAATCTAAAATGAATGTCAAATTCATTTTCACTTAAAAACATTTTATCATATTTATTTATTTATTTATTTTACTTCTTTTTTCATAAAAGCCCACTTATAATTCTCACATAAGAACAATAATTTTTTTCCTGTCATATTCATATACTTCAAGAACAGAAAGTTCAATGATATCGACACACATGCAAGTCATTTAATTTTTTTCACACATGCAAGTTCTTTTTCTTTTTGTGTTAAGTCGCGCATCGGGGTGAAGGATTAAAATCTGCTTAAAATTTGCTCATTTTGCTTTCAACAACTAAAATTTAATGTAAAATAAATTAAATTATGAAAATAGTCAAAAGCATCTTATTTTGTTTTCAATTGGATTCCTGGGTTTTCAGTCCTGGGTTTTTATGTGGGCATTCTTGGTTAGGAGCAAGAAGTAAAAAAACCGAAACTTAGTATGGTGAAGTACTAGAGCACTTATCAAATATATGTAGAATGTACATGTAATGCCTAAAATGTAGAATGCATATTTATTCTTCTCAATAGAAAACAGGCAATAGAAATGGAACACGAACGCATTGCTCAAATTTAATTTCGCTTTGAAATATAATAGATTAGAATTTTTATTTCATTAATATGATCTGCTTAAAGAAATAATTGAAAAAACACAAAGATATACTCATAATGCGTATAATATCGAAAATAGTTTATTTCAAAAATCATTTTATACTATATACAGTAGCAGGAAAGATACCTCTTTTACATTTTAATTTTTGTTATGTTCTGTTGATTGCATTTTTTTTCGTTATTTATTTTCATCGTAAGATTGAAACATATTTCTATTTTACATCGGCGGATAGATTTCGGTGTTAGATATAGAGAAAATTAATTTAACATGTTTCATTTTGGTAAATTTAGTCGGGAAATATGATTGAGGAAAGTAAAGCCCAAAACTGTCCTCAGGAAAACTATTCAATCTGTTATTGTTGTTATAAAACATTGATATTGTTACAAGCATTTTATTATTGGTCATACAAATTTACTTTAATTGAAAAACTGCTAATTTATTATTTTCTTTTGTTTTTTCCACACCATATGTAAATGTAATTAATTCAGAGAAAAAAATCTATTTATCAATGTAATAATATTTTTAGTTATACAATTTCACATCAGAATACAGTCAGACATACACATGAGTCTAGACAGACATATAATAGATGCATTACCCAAGTAAATTAAATCATTCATTAAGTAAAAGTAATAACCTATAAATTAAAAATACTTCAACAATAATATTTTTGTCTTCAAATTAAAGAATAATAACCAATATTTCTATAAGGACGGGTTTATTAAATTCTGTTGGGAATATGTTTCTCACGATACGTTTTTATTTTATAATTTCTGTAAGAAGGTTCGGAATTTTGAAATAGAAATAGAAATCTGAAATGGCAAGTATGCATTGTTTATTTATAATAAAAGAAAGGTTTTATTTAAAAATAGTATATATTTCATAAAAATATAAGAAGGATTAAAGTGAAATACCTTCCTTCTCGCATCGATGTTTTACGATTGCACGGCGCGAGCAACCGACCAATGGGCATAGGGAAATGAGTTGGAAGGATTCAATGTGGGATACTGGGTGAAAGCTTCATCCAAATAAGCCGAGAAACATTACTGATTAAATTTTAAACTCCATATCTGATACGAAACACAAATACAGTCAAATAATTTTGTGTTCTATTTAAATAAGATTTAAGAGAAGATTTATTAAAAATTCAAATTTTAAAAGTGTCAATATTTATTAAATACCTTATTTGGTAAAAAAATTTATGGTCTTCATTAAAAAAAAAAAATAACTTAAGGAATTAAATAGAACTATTTGAATTGAAGAATTTTGGTTGTGCCTCAGTTAAAAAGTCGTTTCACTTTTGAAATTAATGAAATTAGTTTTCAAGTTCAGAGTGAGACGCACATATAAACTTTAGAATCTATGATAGGAGAATCCTTTTCCTTAAAATAGGAGTGCATTTCACTTCAAAAGTTGAAAGAAGCAACCACCCTCTCCATGGCGAGGGAAAATCAGTTGTTAATATCGCAACCGATCATCAACTGCATCAGCTATGGAAAATGTCCCTATTCTGTCTCGCAACAAAAATCCCTAGTAGGTAAAAAATTTATTTCCTCATGCGTAGTTTCAGATGTCAGTATTCTAAAAATAGACTAGGGTGACTGGTTACTAAAGGTGAAAACTGCAGTTGCATGATTCTGTGGAGGAATAACATTTGTCGTAAATTTCTGTTTTTTTTTTTTTTTTTTTTTTTTTTTTTTTTTTGCAAAGCTCTGAATTCAAAAGCCGCAATCATTACTCAAAACAATTTGAAAATGTTGATTTGAAACAATTTGAAATGTAGATTTCGACAGGGTAGGTTACAAAAAAAGTAAAGTGTATTAATTCAATGGGAGGAGGTTGCAAAAAGCATTCAAAGCGTTGTCTAGATTTTATATATATATATGTATGAATCGACTAGTGCTTTACAAGTCTACAGAATCAATCACCTTGTGTTCGCAATATATCTAGCAACAATTTTAATTATTAGTAGGAGCTTTATTTAACTCAACCAGATGCGGGAAAAGGCATGGATCATGAAGCAAGTCATGTTTCGATATGTGTTCTAAATTATATTAATAAATTATATAACTAAATTATATTTTAAGAATTGAATTATTAATTTTGTTCGCAATTTATCGAGAGTTTTGCCCCTCCCCTCCTCCCCATTGAGATAAAAGTGTTCTTTTTTTTCTAACATTTGGGAATGGAACTGGAACAATGACAAAAAAAAATCTCAGGTGCTCTACTTAAAAGAACCGATTAGCAATATTTACTGTGTCGTTCCTATCATAAACACAAGATGATACTCACCAAATTAATTTCATATTCTGTACCACTTCTTTTAGGATTCTCATACTAATTTGCGAGAACCAAAAAGGGAATCCTTTCAAGAACAGTCATTGAAAAAGTATGAAATTCGAAGCAGTGTTTATAAAAGGGTCCTTCTTGTAGAACCAACCCGAAGTATGGTGTATTTTGAGTAATTGCTGAAATGCATCCATTTTTAAAAAATGACATCATTTTTAAGAAGTGGAACTGTTAAACATAATCAAGCAGACTGTTAAATACATAATCATTCCACTTGATAACTGTTGCATACTTAGAATTGGTTTAAAGGTTGTAAAATAAATTAAAAAGTTTTTTTTTTAATTGTTTAATTTTGGTTTATCAGTTTTGTTTGTTTAATTTTTCTTTTATCATGGCAATTTTGTATATTAAGGAAAGCATTTCTGTTGTCCTTCTGCAGTAAAAACCGAAAACTCCTATTAGATAATCTTACATGTGACATAAAGCTGCCCCGTTTACTCGTTGTGAAAGAGATGATTGCATGTCACCAACAGATTCGAAACTTGAACCTCTTTCATCTTAGTGATATCTTTACTGTTGAGTCACGACTCAAGTTTAAGTGGTTATTAGATTGTTTTTTATATAATAAAACATGAATGAAAAATATTTCAGTGTAAATGTGCATGCTTGACAGTTAAATCCCTATTCACTTCGAAGTCCAGTTTCTGTTTCCACAGTACAGAATCCAGAATAAGGCCTTGTACAGTCACTTTTCTTCTTTTTTACATTAATCCCATAAAACGGAAAAAATGGTATGTTCTTCCCTCTGTCTTCCATTGTGCCGTTCCAAATCGTCTTACATAAATTGGGAATGGGTGCTAGAATGGGAGGACTTTTTCCCTATTTACTGAAGATGAAATTTGTTGTAGGGAAAATTAATTGAAATTAGATTGCGATTGCAAATGGTTGCACAGGTAATCTTGATGCTGGCTTACATTGAGGAAACGAAACCGCGTTGTAACATGGCTTCTACTTTTTTATTAATAAAAGAAAAAAATGTCAATACTTGTATGCGGGATACAAACTTTTATTTACATCTCAGATGGGGAAAACGTAGTATCCAGGTACCGATGAGCAGAGTTCGATTTAGATAAAGGTCTCACAGCTTTTGAATACGGAGCATTGGAGGATCATTTCAATATTCACACAGATAAGATCTCAACAAAAAAGAATGGGCAGCGTTTTTCGCAAATTGATGCTGTTCCAATTTAGGTGAATTTTATATTCTTAAAGTTTTTTTAATATAAAGGAACCTGAAAAATAAAAAATCGAAATATTTTTTGAAAATAGTTAATTCAATTTGAGAAGAATTAATTTCCAAAAATAACTGGCATGATAAATAATTTATGAATTTCAAATTGTACCATTAAATAATTGGCGCCAAATGCTGTTGAAATACTCCTTTTTTCTTTTTATGTACTATAAATAAATATATTTGTATTCCTGTATATACATCTCCTGTCTCGAAATCTGCCAGTAGGCAAAAGGCCTTGGCCCACTATGGAGCTGTCGCGCCATTGATGATGATGATAATTTCTGTATATGTGCTTGTCTGTATTTCTTAAAAACTATAAAAATGAACTATTTTATTAGGGAATTTGTTATTTTTTTATTTGTTGCATGACTAAATATTCTGGGAAAAACTATTCTTATTTAAAATTAATTTAAATGAAACCAATAAATTTTTATCTTATTAATAAGCTTCAAAACTCTTAACGCAAAAAACATGACTGCTTTCGCCAACATTCACTTAATATCAATGGTGAAAATATTCGTATGAATAATTTAGATGTTAAACAAATTGATTTTACTGATCATAACTTAAAACAATAAATTTGCAAGTTAAATTTAGAATCCTTATAATCATTCCATTTTCATAATAAAAATGCTCAAAAACTCCAATTAGTTATTCTTAAATTAAATAAAAGCTGTAAATTTTGATTACACTTTATCAACAAAATGCAAATGACTTACTTATTAATGCTCAAAATTCTGGTTAAGCATTCACATTCAATAACTTTTGTTGAATTAATACTTGATTTCAATTCCTCTTTTTTTTTTTCTTATTGGGAATTAATACATATATATGTTTATTGTATATGATTTTGAACTAGTTTTGTACGATAAAATTTCAGAAAAATATTAGATACAATTTTTTTTTTGCCCATAATATTTACCTTAATAAAGAGATATAACAAGAAATGAAACTGCATAAAAAATAATTTCTTTCACTTTCTGAAAAACTTATGTAAAATATAGTTTTATGTCTTATATAATTTCATAACTTGTTCTTAATAATTTGATATCTTGAATAATACTGGGGGAAATATGGATTAGTTACTATAGATTAGTAAGTAAGAAATACATTTGCATGTTTCTTATAATGCAACAGCCGCGTTAAGTTTAAAAATAAAAATGTAACTTATTTTTTGCTATTCATTGAAGCATTCAAATGATAATTTATATGAAAATCATAAATATACTCGGAACAAAGAAATCAAAGAATTAAACCCATCACTATGTTCCATTCATATCAGAAGTAGATTTAATGTCGTGTTTTTTTTTTTTAAATATCCGATGAATAATATCCGAATCAGGGAAAAAAAATTATGTTGTATGGTTATGCTGGTTATGCTGGTTATGTTGTTATATGGTTATCGATCTCTGCCAGTATGGATTCATTCAACTTTTGTAGAATTTTTTTCAATCATTTTTCATTCTTTTTTTTTTTTTTCGTCCACCGAAATCAATTGTTCACTAACTCTACAAATCAGGAGTTAAAATACTAGTTTAAACTTCACATCTGAATGTTAAAATAAAAATTCCTCAATATGTGAAAAAAGTGAGAAAAATTGTCTTTCTGAGAACTGTAAGAGTGGTGGACATCTCACACTGTGATTGGGTCTCCGGCCTACTATCTGGTGACAGGTGAGGTCCCTGCATTAGACGTCATAAAATGAACCCCCGGAAAAAACATTCTCCTATTCACTTCATTCAATATAGCATTCTATATCCATTCTTATATTGTAATATATAATTAAATCATATTATAAGTTTACCTGTAATTAAATAAAAAGTATTTGAAATTTCCTAAGACAGTGAATAAACTGATAAAAAATAAACTGATCCAATAAAAATTCAATTTAGCGAATACATGAATTAGAGAATTTTTCATGCCATTTCACGCTTAATTGCTCAATGAAATAATATTATTCACAAAAATCATGATAATCAGTTTATTAAGATTATTTCCATTAATATTCTGCCAGTAATTTTAGTTTGAATAAAGCATAATCAAGTTAGGTAAAGCAGATATGAAAGGCAAATGGGATTATGGCTTTTAATCCATTACAGGTGCTTTTTAAGGTTAATTGTACTCTGAACAAATGGGGTTATTCGATTCATCCTCACTCGCCATCAATCCTAGCTGTTCTAGCTAAGTTAACTGCTGACTGTTGAAGTCGTCGCGTTCTTTTCTTATAAATAAAAAAAATTAAGAAAGTTGACGTTTATTTTGATAAATTTGGATTTTATTGATTTCTCATCTGCTGGTTATGCTGAACACAAAGAGCGAAACCGGATATTTCCTTGTTAGCATTCATTAAAAGTAAGTTGACGTCAAAGAGCAAAAAATAATTAAAAGGACGAAATTTTTGCATTAAGGGAAATTTTAAATTTATTTCAAAGTATTTTTATTTTGGTGCAAACATTTTTTTTGTTTTTGAATGCATATTAAAATAGTATATACATTTTTTTTTCCTTCTTTATCGCATTTGAACCTGGAAAAAAAAAAAAGGATGTAAAATTTATGGGATCTCTTTTTCTTTCAATGGAAAATAAAATATTTTTTATATCTATGTCTCGAGAGTTTAGAAAAAGATTTAATGAAATAAATTTAAAAAAAAAACGACATGAAATATATATTTTAATCATAAATAAAATCAAAGATGTATTTGCTTTGTTCTGGGATCTCGACCTCATTAATTGTGACTTATTTAATATTACAAAAAAAACTTTTTAAAATTAATAAAAATTATTAAATTAATTACTTTAAAACATTCAGTATTCAAAACTCTCAGCATCAAAAGAAAAATTCCACAGATTTCTTGACCCGCGACCTATGTCTTTTCTTTTTGAGCTTGTTTCACTTTGTGCTGCTATACAAATGAGGAATCGTATATTCTAGCAAAAAGACCCTGTAAAATAGGGCAGGATTTCGAAATGGATGCATGGCAAAAACTCGTGCATTTAAAAATCCTATAAATAATTGTGCTATTAATAATAAAGTACTCATCTACTCACCACAGATCATTATTCGCCTAGAAACTGGAATTTCTTCTTTGCATGCATGTAAAAATTAATTAATTAATTAATTTTAATTTGCTATACAAATGAGGAATTGTATATTCTAGCAAAAAGACCCTGTAAAAATGGGGCAGGATTTCGAAATGGATGCATGGCAAAAACTCGTGCAATTAATTTTAATTTATTGATAGTTTATATAATGAATTTAATTATACATTTCTCATAATGTTTGCTGTAATAAAGATTTTTTTTTCTACAATAATAAGCGAATTAACTTAGTTATTTACAAGAAGATTAAAATTGTTCAGATGAGTTCTAATAGTCTATTAAAACCCTTGCAAAAATTGGCGGCATTGAGTTTATTCTCATTTTTTTTTTCCTTAGTGCCGTTTTCTTTAGGAAATATCAGTAACAAGTAAACAATAATTTTAAACACGAATCTTTTAAAACAAACGAAGTATGCAGGAATGTTTCATGTCCTTCAAGAGAAAGGATACTATTTTTAATATCTTGTACTTTCATTAAAAGAGCTTGTTCGGAACTTGTTGCGAAAAGTAAATCTTCCCCCCCTCCTTCGAATCCATTAGACGAATTATCAACCAATTTCGAAAGTGGAGAGACGGAAAGGGAGAGTTAAAAGAGCGCGGATGACTCAGTATTGGGGTGAAGAGAGAAAAGTGAAACATTAGAAGCAAAAGCAGGATGTATAAGAGGGAGGAATCTAGGGATAAAAAAAAAAAAAGTCACTCCATCGTGGGGCAGCCGTGTTTAAGTAATCAAAAGCCTCTTCTAATAAAGAAAATGCAATCTTTGTTACGCCATTATCGTCATACCTAATAAATATCTTGAAAGTTATTAAAAAGTACTACTGTCTCCAAAAAGTAAAACCAATTTAAAATTCCCGGAGCTTATGGATTTTCAATTTTCAATATTCATAAGTGTTTGAGTTACGCTTGGCTTTGTGAGACGCTAAAACTGATTCCGACGATTTTTGAAATGTCACTTCAAAGAAGGCAGAGAACGCGTTGAAGACGAAGAGCCCTCTGGTAGACCATCATTCTCAACCGACGAAGCTCACGTCCAAAAAATTAAAGATTTGGTGCTTGCAAACCGCCGATTTACACTTAGATACCTTCCTGAAGATGTCGGAATTTCAAAAGGATCGGTCAATTCCATTTTAAAAGATGTATTGGGCCTCAAACGCGTTGGTACCGAAAACGCTGAATGCACCAGCTCACACTGCATTGATGCTTCGTGATTTTTCGCAAAAATTGAATCCCATATCGTTCCACACACACCGTATTCACGCCGCACGACTTCGGGGCTTTTTCTTTAAACTCAAAGACCACTTTGGGGACACCGTTTTGAGTCGATTGAAGAGATTCAACGTGAATGTGCGAGCGCTTTGAAGGGCATCCCTGCCGATGGCTTTTTAGCATGCATAGAGGATTGGAAAAAAACGTTCCATAAGTGCATTCTGTCCGGAGGGGATTACTGCGAAGGCGATGAAATAAATTTGGAAGAATAAATAAAGAGTTTTTTGAAAAAGAATAATTTGTCTTATTTTTGGTCTGAGTAGTATATCTTTTAATTACTTAGTGAGATAAAAATTCCACAGTATAGTGAAATAGTAAAAAGATACCCGAAAATAATAGAGATATAGGAATCGCGGGAGAAAAATCGTTGAAACTTACCGGAATGAGCATTACATGCATTATTAATTTTTTCTGTGGAATCTGATCACAAATATGAATGGAAATATCAAGATAATAGTTATGATCCAACAGGCAACTTTTATAATATTTTAGGCACATGTCGAATGAATCTGAATTTAAGTAGCCTTGTATTATGACTAGGATTCTAATAAACTGATTTTTGCATTAGATTTCTTTTTTAACAAAATATGAGAAAACAAGTCACATTTAAGTCAAATTTTTGATAGAATCAACAAAAATAAAAAAGAACTAAAGAAACGAAACAAATAATTAGAGAAAATCAACAAATTGAAAGTTAAGTTTATGAATCAATGATGAGAAAGAGTTAAATAGAGTCGACCGCTTTACAATACGAACTAGCAGCTGCACTTAAAAACAGTTAAATACATCTTTGTTAAAATAAAAAAAGAACCTAAATCCAATGTATTAAACAAAATCAATCAAACTAAATTTCAAAAATCAACTTGATGGGTTAAGCGCACGCGTAGCAACAAAAAGATATCGTACTGCAACCTTGCGGATATCTAGCTTTATCAACGATTTCTACAAATACGCTCCGTAATATTTAAGAGATATTTCGTAAAATTGCAAACAAGACACCTTAATATATGTTAAAACAAACGAATTTTGGAATGATTTATTTATGATTTACGGCGTATATTGCAGAAATATATTATTTATTTATTTGTAGCATTAAGAGAAGAATCTCTGTCCGTTATATCTCATGTTGTAATGGTGACATGTATATGGGAAATAAAAGAACAAAAAGTAACTTGTTGTTAACATCAATTACTCAGACTCTTATTTATGCAGACACTAAAATATATTTAATTCAGAATTTTCCCTCCTCATCATTCCCACTTCTAAATTTATTTAATTCGCTACCAATTACTCACTGAGCTTCTCCCCGATCAACGTACCAGCATAAGTATTCGAATCTCATCACCTCTCCCACCTCGTCGAATTTTTACAAATTAAATTTTACACAGCTGTGGTAATGAGCAATATCCTCCCCTTCCCGCTTCGTCCCTTTTGCTGTACAAAAGCCACCTATCAAAAAGAACGAAAGCGCTCATTTCCGCTGATTCTTCCCTTCCTTTGGGACGACCTTCCTGCGACATTTAACTCTGAGATGGGTTCGATAAGGGGTGAATCCTAATGCTTTACTTCGCAACCCCAATTAAATTCCTGATGCACGTCCCAGATTTGTCACGGACTATGACTTGTTGAGTTCATTAAGCTCCCAATCGCATTTACTTCTGCTTGCCACATCAAGATTGAATTTCTTTATTATTTTGCTGCTCGATCCTATGACAAAAAAAAAAAAAAATGATGCTCTGTCAAGAATTTTTAATCATATCTGAACAAGATAGCGTTCTGGTTCGAGATTTCGGAATGTGTACAAAAGAAACCCCACCTAACATTCTTTTATTTAAAAACGCTGATCGCTTTTGTCGTGGATTACAAAAATATAATTCAAGTTTTACAAAATTAATAAATAACTTCAATAAATGTATGTATTATAGTATATCTTTCCATTCCTTAAGAAATGAATGCGATTAATGCTTGTGACAGAGTGGGTAAAATATAAAAATTTATTCATTATAATTCCTTCAATATAATTCTTTCTGATTGTCTTTTGTTAAATTTTAGTGCATAAATTATTAACTTAAAGAGAATTTTGACCAGAAAGTCATATTTCCTAACTAAAAACCAAACATAACGAAATTTGAAAGTTGACAACTTGAACGCAATTTTTACTAAAGTAAAAACCCTACTTAATTATAATATAATGAAATTAAAAGCACTTAAGTATTTAAGATTTAAAAACACTTTTACTTAAAAGTTATAAACCTCAAAAATAGAGCAGCTTTTAAAACTGTTGATGGAATCCCTTTTATAAGGCCAATTAAAATTCTTTACTCAAAATTAGATTACTTAAAAGTTATAAACCTCAGAAATGGAGCAGCTTTTAAAACTGTCGATGGAATCCATTTAATTAGGCCAATTATAATTCTTTCAAAGTTATTTTATTTTTGAATAAGTTTAAAGCTTATAACTTTGTTTTCGAAATATTTTTATAACAATCTTCTGTAGCCTTTTAAGACAATAATCAATAAGACTTTGTACACATATACAAATACACTTATACAACTTTGAACAACCTGTTGAAACAATTCAATGTTTTGCTTGAAATAGGCATCTATATTTTAATCTTTCTTCTACGGTAGCAGCTTGAATTATACGAAATATTTAATTGGTTTTGACATTGGGACACGTAATTTGAAAATATGAAACATTATATTGATTTTGCGTACATTTCTTTTTAACTAGGCGTCACATTTTTCCTTTCAATATACTCCACAAACCCATCTTAAACTATTTTTCTTTAACTATTTGTTAGTTATAAAAGTCATTTTTTTCAAATTTTTTTTTACTAAAAATGGCATTCCAGATGAAGTGCATAGTTTTATTAGTTTTTGAAACTGTTTCTAAAGTATTAATGTGATATTATTTAAATTACTCGTTCAAATAATCCCACTTCATTTACTAAATTTATTTACTAAATTTATTCTACGCTGTGATTACTCAATTCTTTTTATTTTAAAACCATTATATCGTGTCAGAATTTATTTTTTATTTTTCAACTCCTCTTCAGAATAAAAATAAACCTATACATAAGTACAAAAAAAAATCATACTATATTTTTATGTCTAACTCGACGAATTGAAAAAATGAATTTCTTAGATAAATTTGAAATAGTTACAGATTTCCAGATTCACAGTTTTATCTGCTGATCTTGATGAAATCTATTTTTGATGCAAACAGAAAAAAAGATATTCCGGGTAGGAAATCAAATAGCTTTAATGTCAATTTGGAAAAGTATTTTTAATAATTTAGAGGCCTATTGACCGAGTGACTAACACTAAAACTCGGTGTCGCAGACTTCCGGTTCGAGGCCCAAGGGGGCCATAGATGCTTGTAGTGGTTCGGAATCTACGGGCATAGGGAGTAGAGCATTGGGCGTAAGGCTGACAACCCTACCACTTAAAAGAAAACTTCTTCTGTCTCGAAATGTGCCAGTAAGCAGACGGCTTTGGCCCATTATGAGACTGTTGAGCACATGAAGAACTATAATTTAGGAATAATGGAAATATATAACTGCATTTTCCTTTTTGTATCCTGTCGTCTTAATTTGTTTCCAACTTAAATTTAACCAAACCAACTTAAACATGGAATTAAAAAAAAAAAAAAAAATAGGATATTGGACCATCCTTTTCAATTGAGCATAGTCAGCAAAGGAAGACATTAAATGAAAAGATTTTTGAAACTTTATTGAAACCAATGGATAAGAAAAAAAATCTAAATTAAGTAATTCGTAATGATAAATTACAGATTCACATAATTTATTCTTACGCTTGATTACTTATTAAATTTAACTATTACAACCTTCAAAATGTCATTCACGATGTTTTCCCTGGTGCCATTAATAATAAATAAACAAAAAATAAAAATTTCTCACTTTTTTTTTTTTTTTTTTTTTTTTTGCTAAAATTAAAAATAATTAAATTATTATAGTAACGAGGTCCTTGCAGATTATTTCCTCCTCACTGCCAATTGCAAGTAAACTTGTTTTATATTAATTAAACTGGAGTTACTGGAATTTATGGTGAACTTATTAATCAATAATGACAAATGCTCTTGACAAATTAACCAATTAGATTGATATGTCAAGAGATTAATTTGTCAAATGTTTTACTTTAAAAGCTCTATTAAAATCATCACTTGCTAACAAAATCATCATTTGTTATTAAATTTGTTTAAATTTTTATACTAATCAATAAATAACAATCGTGCAATTTTTCATATTCCTCCGATTAGAAATATTCATGTTAAAATATTCATGCAAAAATATGAAAAATTTGACTTGATCATTTGTACGAAGCGCCAAATTTTTCTGATTTCTTCACTGATCTTTAAAAATCCTCTCATAATTCCAAATATTTATAGTATTTAACAAAAGGAGATAGTTCTCTTCAAATAACTATTTCCTTTTTGTTATGCGTATATTGGATATAAAAGCAAAACTTCTAATTTTGCCATATTTATAATAATTTTTGGTGCATAACTTTCTTGCAATCTTTACAAAATTTAATACGCATTTGTCAGAGTTCTCTTTTTTTTTTTGTATGATGTTACATATTTGCATAAAATTAAATATGTGCTAATATTTTATTTTTCAGAATTTTTATGAAAAATACTATTTCCAATACGATGAATGTTGGAAATTTCACACAATTGAATATAAATTATTTTTTAAAAAGAAATACTTTTAAAAAATCTGAAATTTAGAAACAAAATTAGTTTTTCCTGTAATATATAGCGTATTATTTTAACAGCAAATGAGAAAAAAACTTCGTTATTGTAAAAGATGAATTTTATTTTTCCCACACTTCTTATCGACAAAATATTAATGTTTCCAATAAAAGAAGCGATTACCATTTCAAATACAGCGTTCGCTAATTTTAAGTGCATTGGAGAGTTTTCTTTTTTCAGAATCAAGCGAAATAAAGGAATGCCTGCGTGGAGTTCCTCGCACACTGCATAGCACTGCAACACGAAACAGGCAATGGCTCAGATGAAACGGTTCTTCTCCGCTGTATCAAGATTCAAGAAGAATTCCACGCAATGCCTATCGTCACGTTTAGTTTCTGTCGCCGATATTTCGGTTTGTTTATCCGTTGCCTACATAATTACTTCGTTGCGTTTAAAAGGCATACCAGAAGTAATAATTCAGTAAGGAAATTCCCGTAAGGTGGTAATGTTTATACACGCGCTACGATGTTTAGGCGATTTCACATCTCCAACAAAACAATTTTCAGGCTCATAGATGCATCCATGTACTCTAAATCATTCTAACTTGAATTAATTTACGCTACAGTCGTTATAGCATCAAGAACTGAAAACATTTTAATGGTTCCCTCTAATATATGCTTCTCGGCATAATGTATACCTTAATGAGTTTCTTTCAACAAAATTCACCTGTAGGAATCAGTTAAGTTATTGTTCTCTCACTTTATTCATGTATTTAGCTTTCGAAATTATACATACATCTTTTTTCTTCACCACGCCACACAAAAAGTGTGCTTAAATTTCATCTCCATAATTTCAAATTTCACACAAAATTGCTTCACTCAAATATACTGTATTCTTAATTTAATTTAACTGGAAATACTACATGTTTAAATGATTGAAAAACTCTTTAAGTGGGGTTTAAAATTTCTAAATTTGATTAGATGCTGAGAAAATACTTATATTCTCTTTTTTTTTTTTAAGAATTATATTTAATTTTAGCACAGTTTTGCTTTTAAACACTGCAAGGAAAATTATCTTCCACAACCAGGAATATGATTATTCAAAGCTTTAATTATGGAGTGATAATTAATTCTATACATATTATCGTTTGAAAATCTAAAAATAAATTTGTAAATTATTTTGGTCTAGAAATATTAAGAAGAAAAAATACGCATGTTTGCTGAAAAATCTTTAGAATTCCGATTATTTTATTTGTGTGAGGGTAAAGTTATATTGATGCCAAGGAGGAGACCAAGTTCACAGAATTAATATGAAGAGTGTCACACGCGCTTATAAAGGTCCAGTGCGGTTCTTAGTAGTGATGTGAAAAAAATTCATTTAAAAAAAAAAAATTCTTCTAAGACAAAATTTTATATGCAAAATAAATGCTGAAAAACCGTTGAGCGAAACGACAAATATATTTATTAACGTTGCACATTTTTTAAATCACTGAAAACTTGTAACTATGAAAGGCAAATGGGCAAGACCACACATGAACAAATAAAATAGACCACATATTGAGCAAAATTTAGATGTTACAAAAGTAGAACGAAAATGATCGCAAGATAATGTTTGTGAGAAAAAAAGGTAAAATGACAATTGAAAATATGTTTAATCTTTTGTAAAATTTGCGCTCTGAATTCGATGCTTTTTTAAAATAACTTTAAAAGCTAATTAAAACATTCTGGAGATAGACATAGATAATACACGTATAATACAGGTGTACTTTTTAAAAGAAAATTTTTGCTTCAAATTGGATAATGCGTTACAAAAAAAAAAAATAACACTGATTAATTTCTTTGTGAGAAAAAAATTACGTTTTATAAACATTCTTTGAAAGTGTGACAAAAATAATGAATAATGCACATGAATCATCCCAAAATGCGTAGCTATAGCAATTTAAAAATCAATCTGTAATGGTAAATAGGATTTAAGGTTGTTTCTTGCTTAGAGGTAAAATACTACTAAATTTTCGTTCTCCAAATGTATGAATCAGTCCACCAATTGCTTTCTGCGTAGGATGAAAAGAATACAAAGCTTGTAAATGCATAACATGCAAAGCTTCATCCTCAGCATTCTACATAGAATGAAACTAATCACACATTTTAAACAAATAAGAATTCTTTTGAGGTAGAAATTTTAATGCCAAATAGTTAAGTAATTCAATCGATTATTTTATTGAAATATAATTTAATAGTATTTATAATAATTTTGTAGAAATAAGTGGATGAAACTCTTGTTTTATGTTGCTGATTAATCAAGATAATTGTAATCTCAAACGCTGCCTTACTCAGAACTGTCATTATACTGTAAGGTTTAATTATTATTAATACACTCATGTCCATAAATTAAGGATAATGAAGTTCAGGCAAAGAAAAGAGACAGAAGCAAAAAAAATTTGACTTATTTGTAAAGTCTATTTATTAAACAAAAGGTAACGAGCAAAAAAGATGCTATATGTTTGACATAATTAATAAAAATTGCGATTTTTACTCCCTGGAGCAAATTTCAAAACAGAACCTATTTACAAAAAACAGCATAACTTGGTAAGTATGATGGTTAATATGGAGTATGTCTCCCGGACGATGCAATACAGGCCTTACAACGCCTAGGCATGCTGAGTATCACATTATCAATCTGATCTTGGGGAATATTACACCACTCATCAAGCAATGCCCTCCGAAGTTCCGGTTGACAGGTGGGAGGGGGTTGACGGGCTGCAATTCGTCGGCCAAGCATATCCCACACAAGCTCTATTGGATTCAAGTCCAGTGAGTATGCTGGCCAATCCACACGGGTGATATCCTCAATTGAAGGCATTCGTCTACAATGTTTGCACGGCGAGGACGGGCGTTGTCATCTATAAACAGAAATTCAGCACCCATGGCGCCCCGAAACAAACGTACATGTTGTTCCAGAATGACATTCCGATAGATGTGGCCTGTCATCGTTACACACTGAACATGCAGGTCAGTTCTGGAACCAAGAATAATTCCTCCCCAAACGAGCCATCCTGCACCACCGTAACGGTGTCGTTCAATGGTGTTCTTTTGGTGGTAACGGGTACCTGGCGCTCTCCATATGAAAGTCCGGCGAGAATCAGACTGTAAAATAAACCTGGACTCTTCGGAAAACATCACACAAGACCACTGTTGAAGTGTCCACAATGCATGCTCTATACTCCAGGTTAATCGCAGGCGACAGTGAGTTGCGGTAAGTGGAACACATCTGACAGGCCTACAAGCATATAGACCAATGTGCACTAAGCGTCTGTACACGGTCTGCCTTGAAACTGTCGTACCGGTAGCTGACGAGACAGGTCTGATGCTGTGCTCCGTCTGTTTCTTTTGGCAGTAACTGCTAAATACCGGTCCTCATTCGGTGGTGTAACTCGGGGGCGACCTGTGCTGTAACATCTACTCACATTACCATCCTCTTGGAATCGTTGCCAAAGCCTGGAGATGACACTCTGGGCGATTCAAGTTCATCGGATGCTTCCAGCTGGGTACGTCCACATTCCAGTCGACGGATAATTCTACCACTTAAAAATCATCGAAATGCTTCCTTTGTGCCATAACTATGCGGTTATTGCACTGAAAGGCTTTTTAAAGGCTTGTGAGCAATTTTACTTCTTTGCCACCATTCCTTATATACCCCTCTCTTACACTCTCGTCATTGTGACGTACTATCCTCGCCATCTGGTGGTTTCCTGTAATTTGCATATTCTTCTTCAAGATGTGTGTGATAATTCTACAGGTGAAATTTTTATTTTAGAGTTCAATTCCTGTGTGATTATCCTTAACTGCGGTCCAGTGTGGTAAGTAGCAGTTGCGGTGAGATCTTGAGACCACGAGGTAAACGCTAGGAGCGTCAGATCGAAACAGACGGAATATAATTTCTACTAGAGAAGAAAGGTGCGCATTAAAAGAGCACAAGTTAAGGGAGCGTGAAGAGCGCGAGTTAGAAAGACAATAAGAATTAGAAAAATTAAAAATACAAAATAGTAATGTGTTAAGAGAAAATAGAAACCTAAAGGAAATTTCTAGAGATTGCAGGATAACTAAAATAATGCAACGTTACTGACAACTGGCGTACCTATTACGGAGTACCAGCAAGAACCTCTTAAACCTCCTCATCCTTATTCATAGATACGCTTTAAATTTTAATTGGCTGCTTAATTAATGTTAGTAGAAATACAAGATAAAGTTTCAAAAAATTCAAGTTGAATGGTACTCAGGAAAAAAAAAAAGTCCGTCACTTTAACTGTGCGCCAATTCGTTTAGTTTAATAACAAGCCACAAACTTTTAAAGCCAAACGACTCTTCAGATATGCATTGAGTTAAATAGTCTCAGTGGACGTTTAAATCCACTCCGTTACCTGAACTTGCTTAATGCAACGATACGAAATGAGCAATGGGGACATAAGTTTTTATCTAATATTGTTTGAACGACAAGCGAAACGCTTAAATTTAAGTCATGAGAATTGGGTTAGTCATTTAGTTAATTTATTGCCCTATGAAATTAATCAAATTATTGCAAGAGTTCCGGAAGAACTTTCGAATGGTTATGGATATATTAAAGATTTGTTATTAAAAACGTTTAAATTAAGCCCGGATAAATTCCGACAAAAGTTCTTTGGGCACACAAAACTACCGAAAAATACATGGTGAGATTTAGCGTATGAGTTACAAAATTATTTCGATGAGTGGTTACGCGGCACTAATGTGAATGACTTTGATAGTCTTAGAGAACTAATCATAACAGATCAATTGAAAAGAAAAGTTCAGTTTTAGTAAAAGAGCATTTTTGTGGATGAATAGGTGAGAATAACTAAATCATCCGAATTAGCTGATAAACTTGATGAATATGAAAGTGTAAGAAATTAAAGCGGCTTACCCAAATACAAAAATTTAAACGAAAATATGTATGAAACAGAATGCGATTTTAGGCCTAGATCGAAATTCCCACGGAATGAGCCGACGGGATATAATAAAAGAACAAACTCTCTAGTTTCAGGAACGAATGTTTTACAACCGGAAGTTATAATAATAAATACTGCGGTTACACACAATGGCGGCGTCAATGCGGAAAGATACCAATAGAAGCTTCGTTTGTAATGAGAATACACATTTTGCTAGAGATTGTCCAAAACAAAAATATAAATTCGATAGAATTAATAGAGAGCAGAATTTTAAATGGCGAGGAGAGGAATTGAACGATTGAATAAAAGATATCACAGCTTGATTACATATAGTGAAGGCGGAATGAGTAAGGTATCATTACTTAATAAAAAAATTACAAACTTAATTTAATTTAAAATTAAACTTAATTAAAATTACAAATTACTTATTATTTCAATCTTAGTTAGTAACGTACATCATAATTCACTCAATTTCATTGCAAAGCAATCCCTAACCTCATTGACCAACTCAATTTTCCTTTTATTCTCAATTGGTACTTCTTCATCTAATCTAATTTCACTCATTTCGATTAAACGCTTATTTTCCTTTATTACTTTCACGTAACAACTCTCCTCATTAACCAAACAATTGGGGGTCTAACTCAATTACTCTTCCTACACATAGATTTTCCTTCAATATTACCTTCTCATTCCCCATATTAATAATTGGAACTATAGTTTCACCACCTTTTATTTTTAACGAGAAATCACAACACCCTTTTTTCCCTCTATATTTACTGAGCCGTCATTCGTCAAAGTTGTCTGAGCTCTAACAAAATTCACTGAATTTCTTTCAAGTATTTCTTTACTAGATGTTTTCAATTTTTTTTTACAATTTACAATACAAATGCTTTAAAATTCCGTAACATAAATTCAATTCCATGTTATTTGAAAATTTGAATTAGCCCTATTTTGTTGTTTAATGCAAATTAACTAACGTGAAGTCTAATGGGATTTAAGTATTGACAATCAAAATTGCGGTGTTAAGAAATAATACGAATGCTATGCATAAATCCGTAGAATTAAATCCGTATGTTATCCGTAACACATATGAAGAAATCCTAATCAAAATGTAATCGAAACAATGAAATACAGGAAGAAGAAGGATGAGTGTGATTTAGTTTATCAAATAACTGAATGACTGCCGATGACAATCATCACAACAAAAATCAAAGTTTGAGCAAAGTAAAGCTGTTATTACCAAATATTTTTGTTGCATTTAGCATTTTACATTGGTTTTTTTTATAGTTATAATGTACTTCTTAATAATTTATATTTTCAAACGTTTTGTTTCAATTTTATAACGTGATTATATAATTTACTGGCATGTTACGTAATTAAGTAAATAATTAATAATTAAGTATTTTACGTAATGCTATCTTCAATTCAAAAATACTTTAAATGGAGTGAAATTTATTAAGGCTGTATAGTTTAATATATACCGAAAAATAAAAAAGTAAAAAATTAATTCTTAATTTAATTTTTTTTTAATGAAGAGTATACATCGAAGTGTAAAAGAAAGGACAATGTAATGTATTCAATAAATTAGTTTAGATTATTTTAAATATAAAGATAATGTTAAAACGGTACAATATTTAGCGATATTATAAAAAAAAGAAATCATAGAAAAATTCGTGTGTTAAAACAACATTTAATTTAAATAAGGTTGACAAATGATTCTCTATAAAAAAGACACGTCTAAGAATATATTTATTTATATCATTCCCTTTTCAATGTCAGAAGGGAATAAGATTTAACAAAGTTAACATAAATTTAATTTACTTATTTTTCAGAGCTTTGCAAGTAAAGAATTTGTTCACATTAATATGAAATACTGTTATACATCTCATTAAATTCTTTAAAGATTTATTTAATTAATTTTCTTATATTTACTTTATAATTATATTCATTTTGTTCTTAAGATATTTTTTTATTTTTCATCAAAAATATATCTTAATAATTTTTTTTTATTATCTTGTTTTTGTTTTGTACTAGCAAATACTTTGTTTAATTTAACATTCTTAAGTCATAGCCTAAAAATACTTCCACGTATTTTTCTAGGATCATAATTGATAGTTTACAAATTTTTAAGGAGATTTTTTTTTTTTTTTTTTTTTTTTGGGAATCCCGTTAATTCAGAAGACAGTCACATTAAAAGAATAATTCAAAACGATTTCTATACAGGATCCTGATTGATTGAATCATGTTCTACTTTCAATATAAAAACATATATTTATAAGAAAACTTAATTTACATAAAAAAGGACTGCACAAAGGTTATAGAAAAACAAAAAAGGTAAAAACTCTTTTAAAAAGGTAGAAATGGTTTCCTTTTGCTCCTTTTCTTCTTATAAAGTTTCATTAATGAAATATCTGATATCTTAGAAGATCCAAAATAATTCCGCATGTTAAGTGAAAGTAATTCTCAAAATTAATATGATACACATTTTTTTCTTCATTTATCGCAACTAATATTATCATTTTTTAAAAATTTATCTCAGACACACATAACGTAAAATATTTATATTTTTCAATAATCTCGAATTAATGTTACGGTATAAAAAAAATTGTGAAATCATAATTCATTGGTGTTATTTTTGTCATCTAAAAATGCTAAGCGTTTTGGCTTTCCTCTTAGCAGAGTTAACAATTTCTGAGTGCAGAATTTATTAGACAAGATTTTTGAATCAAATGATACCAAAGAAATTTTGTGGCAAAATGTAAAACTTAAGGAATGTACAATTTCTTAACAAATTTCTGTAAAATAAAATTGAGTCCTGTTCCGTCATAATTGTCTTCTCTTCTCAATTTGTATGCATTCAATGTCCTTATAATTGCGATGATCTTCAACTATAATGCACATAATCAGGAAATGATTTTAATATTCATTAAAAATCAATCTTTAATTCAAAAAAGATAGTATGAAATATTTGCTGCATGGAAGTATAAAAATATGTTATTAGAATTGGATAGAAATATAAATTAAAAATTAAAAAAAACCTAAAAATCTAACAATAAAAATTATAATATTAAAAGTAATAAATTTATCACCTATTGGCAATAACCCGTTTTTCGTCTAGAGATAATTTTCTATAAGGAAATTTTAAGAACTTCATGAAAAATTAAGAGAAAGTCAAAAAACAAAATATTTCTACTTGCATTTGTATTAAATACTAGAAGATTAATAATACTACAGTCTGGTATTGTTAATCTTCTAGATATATATTTCAAATCCTTCTACTTTAATCAATCATTCATTTATTAAAAGAATGAATAAAAATTACATTACTAGATATTGAAATTAGATTATAGATATTACTATTTAGATTCAAAAAGATAAATTTTTATATTCAAGAGATTCAGTATTGAATCCACTAATCAGTATTTTTGTGTAAATTTGGAAAAAAAATCATGTTAATACATTTGCTGTCCTCACACTTTTCTAATAAGTATGCACGGTCACTAATTTTAGTGACCGTGCATACTTCAAAGTATTTTCAGTATTTGTTAAGAGTTATTATTTATTTTATTTCTAATGTTCTTTCAAATTTGTTTAAATTTTGAATCTAAAGTGTAATAAGTTTATTGAGATATTGGTTGTGCATTACAATTGAGTGTTAATTAAAAATTAAAAGAGCATTAATATTAAGGAACATTTTGTAAACTTTAGTTTTTGTAATATGATGAATTGACTATGCCCTAAAAACAATAACGTTTCTATCAACATTTTGCGTAAATAAAAATAAACTTCCAACCTGTCCTTTACAAGGAAAAGGGAAGGAAACAGGAATTAGTAAAATTTGTTACAGAACTTGGCGAGAAATGTTTCTTATCAGGAGGAGTATCATCCCTTTCATCGAAACAACACTAGCGATCATCTCCCAGCAGCTTCAACTGGCAACTGGCAACTGGCGTACCGATTACGGAGTACCAACGGGAAATACCCCAAAACCGCCTCATCTTAATTAATAAATATACTTGGAATTTTAAATGGCTGCTTAATTAATGTTAGTAAGATTAAAAAGATAAATGTTTCTAAAATTCAAATTAAGTAGGTACTCAAAAGATTAAAAATACTATTTATAAAAAGTAAGAAACAAATAAAGAATTTAAAAGTTAAGTTTTAAATTCGGTACAATTAGGCAACTGGCAACTGGCGTACCGATTACGGAGTACCAACAGGGAAATACCTCACAACCTCCTCATCTTAATTAATAAATAAGTTTAGAATTCTAATGGCTGCTTAATTAATGTTAGTAAAAAATATTAAGATTAAAGTTTCAAAATTTAATGTATGGTACTCAAAAAAAAAAAAAAAAAAAATACTATTTATAAAAAAAAAAAGTAAGATAAAAAATAAAAGAATTTAAAAGTTAAGTTTTAAATTCGGTACAATTAGGGACCAGTTGTCGATGCCTAAACTATTACAAAACGTAAACAAACTCCCCAACCCTTTGTTTACTAGTCACTGATTGGAAATCATGCTGAACGGTGAGAGCCAATAGGAGCATCTGAAAGGTAAAATGATTATACAAGGTTCCCACAAAAAAGACCCATCACAGAACCTGTGATTCTTTTTTTTTTTATAATTTTTATTTGGTTTTCAATTTTATAATTTTTTTGCTTGGTTTTCAATTTTATAATTTTTGTTTGGTTTTCATTTTATAATTTTTATTTTTATTTTTATAATTTTATATCTAATCCTTTTATTTTCCTTACAAAAAAAAGGGGTAAAAAGCGAACAAAAATAAAAAATAAAAAATAAAAACCTAACTTAGTTACTAGTCGGAAAGTCATAAAAGAATTTGAAGCACAACGTAGCAATAAAAAGGGAATAGAAAAGGAACAGAGTTCTGATCTGAACCCTCAACCTCGCGGTCAAAGATCCGAATCTTTATCTCTGCGCCAGTTCGTTAAAATTAAATTTACAATTAGTTTTTAAGTCAAAAGTAATCGTCAGATACGCATTGAGATAACTTCTCAATGAGCAAGGCTCACCCCCATTACCTGAACTCGCTTGCGCTTGTTCAGAGTAACAGCCATGGTGTTTCTTAACTTTAGGAAAACACTCATAGGAGACGTCGTAGACTGCCCGTGGTCTTTTCTGAGAGCTTTTCACCCCAGGGTGATAGGTTGGCAGTCGACGGATTAACTCATTGCTAATCTGAGGACATTTTTCAAGAAAATTCTTTGAAATTTTGATTATATGATTAGGAATAGGTTCGACGTCTAGATCTCTATGGATGATCTTACGACGAACGAACCATGGTGCGTCAGCAATCATAGCCAGGTGTTTATTTTGAAAAACCTGGAGTCTCTTTATATTTGTCAATGAGGTAGAGGCCCAGATAGGACTACCATAAACCAGGATAGGTCTAATGATAGACTTGTAGAGCAGAAGTTTGTGTTTGATCGCAAGCCTACTCTTTCGAGAAATTAGGCAGTGGAGTTTAATACTCGCACCAGTTGCTTTAGCAACTGTATTCTTAATATGGGAATTGAATGACAATTTTGGGTCTAGGAACAGCCCCAGGTATCTATATTCAGTTACCCAGGGGACGGGCTGGCCAAAAAGAATGATACTCCCTAATGGAGAAAACGCGATCTTCCGAGTAAATAGCATACAGGCAGATTTCGTGGCATTAACTTTAATTTTCCAGGTGGTTAACCATTTTTCTAAGTTGTAAACTGAATATTGTAGGTCTTTAACAGCAAGCTGAGGTGATTTGTTCTGCGTGGCTATCGCCGTATCATCAGCATAGCAAAAAGAGAGAGGTTCTGATTCTGGTACATCAACGGAGTACCTTGGTCGCGAAGCGACCAGACCTCCAAATGGCAAACATAATACACAGTGGCAGTCGGTCACCGCCCATTGATAATTAACACAAATTGCACAATAGACAGAGAAAAATAAAAACAAAAATACAATTACAGTATATACAAAGCAAAAAGTACAACATAAAAAGAAAAACCAAAAATACCGGAAGCCGAAGCACATCATAGCACTCACGCAGGAGCAAAATCAATAAACACAAACAAACGCGGTACGCAAACCTAATCAAGAATTACCAGGACCTGAGATAGAAGTTAAAAAAAAAAAGAAAACAGTCTACTGATTAATGTTTAGTACATGTCGTGGCCTCTTACGAAACGTATGCAGAGAAATATCATAATCAATTTTATTTAAAGCAGTAATTACAGAATTATCAGAACTATTGAGAGATGTGTAGAAATTGTTAGAAATTTTAGCCACATAATCCCGAAAACTAGGCATAGAAAGAGCAAATTTAATTTCCTTGTTACGGAAGAACCAGGAGCATCAACAATCATACGTATAACTTTATTTTCCAATCTTTCCAAGACTTGAAAATTGCTTTTTGCAGTAGAGCCCCAGACTGGACTCGCATATGCTATTATCGGACGAAGATAAGCTAAATATATTAGTTTTTTAGTTCAGTTTTTAGTTTTGAGTGCCTGCCTAAAACAGAATAGAATTTACGAAATTGAGTGTTAAATTTATCGCGGAGGTAGTCAATATGTGCTTTAAATGTTAGTCGTCTATCAAAAATTACACCTAAATACTTGGCTTCTTTAGACCAGGAAATGTTAGTATTAGAGATAATTATGTTAGGTGGATTATAAACAGTTTTCCTGGTAAATAGCACTGCTTCAGTTTTCGACATTAAGTTTAATTTTCCATTTTCTAGCCATAATTCAAGTATGTTGATGTAGTTTTGTAAATTTTTCTGAATAATGTGTAAGTGCCTCCCCTGAGTAATAATTGCTGTATCATCAGCATACAATGTCAATTTAATTCTGTGGTCTTGTGGAATATCATTAGTGTAAATATTGTACAGGAAGGGTCCCAAGATCGATCCCTGAGGAACCCCGCGAGAATCTTGCAACTTTTTGAATCCATATTATTGACAGAAACAATAAAACTCCGCTCAGAAAGGTAATTAAAAATAACTTTGATAATATACGGAGAATAATTAAAATGAATTAATTTATAAATTAGCCCCTTAATCCAAACCCTATCAAAGGCTTTCGCCACATCAAGGAATATTGCCGCCGTGTCCTGCTTCCAAGAAAATCCTTCGTTGATGGTTTCAGTTAAGTTATACAGCTGATGCGTGGTGGAGAGATCATTCATGAAGCCAAATTGTTGGGAAATTAAAATATTGAGTGCTTTAGATTCTTTAAATCCGCGATTACACGTTCAATAATTTTGCTGAAAGTAGAAAGCAGCGAAATCGGACGATAACTATTAGGAGAAGTAGGATCTTTTGCCCGGCTTAAGAATGGGAAGAATTCTAGCTATTTTCCACGATTTTGGGAAGTAATTAAAAGTTAATATAGCATCTGTTATATTGCAGATTTGAAGGATACATTTAAACGGAATATTTTTAAGCATCTTGTTAGTAATGCGGTCTATGCCAGGAGTCTTACTAATTTTAAGGTTAGAAATAATATTAATCACCGTCGAGGCTTTAGTAGGAGGAAAGTTACTATTAGTACTGTTATGCTGAATTAAAAAAGACGCAATAGTATTTTCAACTTCTGTATCAATCTGAACATTGGTTGATGGATTTTCTTGAAATTGTTCTTGCAGAGAATTAGAAAAAATGTCGGCTTTTGCATGTCAGTAGTAACGATATCTTAATTATGGTGAAGAGAGATAATTTTCATTCTTTTCTTACGGAGGCTACTGCAAAGCTTCCAAATCGTACCAGTCTCAGCATTAGTCGTTTCAAGACGCCTGTCCCAGCAATCATTCCTGTACTTTGCAACAGCCCGTTTGAGTATGTTCTGGTGATGATTGTAGTTATTCTTGCTTCTAGAATCACGATAAATTTGCCAGAGCTTACGCGCATTATTCCGATTAGTAATAAGAGTTTTAATAGGAGGAGGTAAATAGGCTTTATTGTTAGTAGGAATTGGCTTGGAGGCAGCTTGATGCGCAGAGAGAATTTTATTGGTTAAATCATTAATGGCGTCCTCAATACCTTCCGGAGAAGTTATAGGCGTGAAAGAATAATTAAAGTTACTATCAAGGATACTAGAAAATTTGGACCATCAGGTAGTAACAACCGGGTTAGGCATGACATGCACAGCACGAAACTTATAATTAATAATTACAGGGTTATGATCCGACGAGAGTTCATCAATCGAATTAATAGCGTGATTAAAGTGAAAGTTATTAGTGACCACTAAATCAATAATTGAGGTAGAGTTAGTGCCAATTCTAGTAGGTGTGTTAGGAGCAAGAATGTCAAGATTAAGATTATGAGCGTATAGTTGCAAAGCAATGCCAGTATTATTTTTGTTAGTACATCCCCATGAAGTATTATGTGCATTGAAGTCCCCCGCGAGAATAACACTATTGTTCATAGAAAACAAAAGGTCTAAATCAGAAGTAAAATTAGAAATTGCAATAGCATTCGGAACATAAACAGAGCTAACAAAAAGAGAGGGTAAATTGGGAAAGTTTAACGAAATAATGGTAGCCTTTATGCCAATTAACTGTGGAGTTGCAATATGACTATGTGGCAGAAAGTCTTTGACGAAAATACCAGTGCCCCCAGAGATTGGATCTTGAGGACCGTCATTTCTATAAAAAGTGTACCCCATTAAGTAAGGTGTTTGTGTATTCCTAAGGTATGTTTCCTGAAGCAAACAAGATCCTGCTCTACAAGTCTATCATTAGACCTATCCTGGTTTATGGTAGTCCTTATCTGGGCCTGGGCCTCTACCTCATTGACAAACATCAAGAGACTCCAGGTTTTTCAAAATAAACACCTGGCTATGATTGCTGACGCACCATGGTTCGTTCGTCGTAAGATTATCCACAGAGATCTAGACTTCGAACCTATTCCTAATTATATAATCAAAATTTCAAAGAATTTTCTTGAAAAATGTCCTCAGATTAGCAATGAGTTAATCCGTCGACTGCCAACCTATCACCCTGGGGTGAAGAGCTCCCAGAAAAGACCACGGGCAGTCTACGATGTCTCCTATGAGTGTTTTCCTAAAGTTAAGAAACACCATGGCTGTTACTCTGAACAAGCGCAAGCGAGTTCAGGTAATGGGGTGAGCCTTGCTCATTGAGAAGTTATCTCAATGCGTATCTGACGATTACTTTTGGCTTAAAAACTAAATGTAAATTTAATTCTAACGAACTGGCGCAGAGGTAAAGATTCGGATCTTTGACCGCGAGGTTGAGGTTCAGATCAGACCTCTGTTCCTTTTCTATTTCCTTTTTTATTGCTACGTTGTGCTTTAAATTCATTATAACTTTCCGAATAGTAACTAAGTTAGGTTTTTATTTTCGTTCGCTTTTTTTTACCCCTTTTTTTGTTAGGAAAATAAAAGGATAGATATAAAAATTATAAAAATAAAATAAAAATTATAAAACTTGAAAAAATCAAACAAAAACTACAAAATGAAAACCAAATAAAAAATATAAAATGAAAATCAAATAAAAATTATAAAATTTGGAAAATAATCACAGGTTCTGTGATAGGCCTTTTTTGTGGGGACTTTGTTTAATATTTTTTATTTCAGATGCTCCTATTGGCTCCCGCGATTCAGCATAATTCTCCAATCAGTGTTCTGTAAGCAACGGGTTGGGGGTTGTTTACGTTTTACAATAGTCTATGGCATCGACAACTGGTCCCTAATTGTACCGAATTTAAAAACTTAACTTTTAAATTCTTTTATTTTTTTTATCTTACTTTTTAAATAGTATTTTTTTTCTTTTTTTTTTTTTTTTTGAGTACCATACATTAATTTTAGGAACTTTAATCTTTAATTTTTTACTAAGACTAATTAAGCAGCCTATTATAATACAAAGCATATTTATTAATTAAGATGAGGAGGTTTTGGGGTATTTTCCCCCTGTTGGTACTCCGTAATCGGTACGCCAGTTGCCAGTTGCCAGTTTCCTGAAGCAGCACTATATCTGGATTATAGCTATTAACAAAGTTAGTGAATTCAAACATTTTAGACCAGAGGTTGCATGCATTCCAGTAGCATATGCGAAGACCGGAAACCAACTGAGTCATTACGGAGCATTTTGGGTGGATTGGGATGCTAGGCCATTAACAAAGACCTGCAACTTGTCAGCTTTATTGTCAGTGCTTCTTACTTGATGGAGAATTCCATCCATATATTTTAAGTCCGAAAAATGGACACAAATTCTTGCATAAGAAGCAGAGATTTTTGAATAAACTGGGCTTGGCTCGCGATGTTCTGCAATTGTCTCAGTTGATTTGGAGATATTTCATGAGACCCATTACCTGTATTGCGTGGTTGTTGTGGAGGTGTCAAATTTTGAGCTGCAGCAGCGTATGAAAAATTCTGAGTTACCTGTCTTGCAGGAGTGTACTTAGGAATGGTTGCATATTTAGTAGAATTTATCTTGATCTTAGGGAATTTTTCACATCCCCTCCAAGCAGCAGTGTGGCCAGATTGCCCACAGTTTATACACTGGGGTATTTCAAGTTTATCAAAGATTTTGCAGTTCTTGTGGGAATGCTCCTCCCCACATTTCAAGCATCTAGCCTTAAAACCACAGTTGTTTGAACTATGATGGAAATAGTTACATTTGTAACATTGAAGTGTGATGGGTTTCTTATTGTATCGTTCCACAACAACTGCCAGATACATCAGCCTGTCAAGTTTAAAATTATCTTGGTTTTTTTGTTAGAGGGGTTAAAGTGATTTGAAATATTGGCAGGGTCGTTTATCCCTGGTCCTGGTAAGCTGCACCACCTTCTCCGCGATGAAATGCTTGGCTGCCAGCGCAGCTTAATGTCTTCAGGATCAGTATCTCGATGTAGGCCTTTGATTTCCGCCTTTAAGGGTCTAAGGAATTTCGGAGTGATCACGAAGAATTCTATACCGCTCTTGCTCAAAAACTTTGTTATGCCGCGGTGCTGATCTTCCGTGTTGGGAAAGATCTTCATCATTTCACCGGCTAGCTTAATGAAGACATCACCGTTGAATTGATCGTCGATCACTTTAAGCATATCGTTAAGATTGCCTTTGGGCTTAACCATTATTGGCGGCATTTTACGAACCACCGTTACCCCTTCATCCTCAGCCGCTGCGTCAGTGCTAAGAGCCTGAAAATGATTTTTTGTGACCAAATCGTCACTTACTGATTCCTTATTAAAGGTAAAATTTGCCTTAGCAATTAATTTTTTGTTTGGAGTGCGAAACTCCCCAGAGTCATTAACATTTGGGCTTATTTGACTAGCATTGCGCTTAGTCTTAGATTTAAGATTACCATTTACTTTGCCAGAATTACTGGCATTAGCAAGAGTCACATTTTTACTATTAACAGCAGGCTTAACATTGCTAGAGATACTAGCATTAATATTTTTACTAGGAATACAATTAACAACATTATTTACATTACAATTAACATTATTAACAAGGTTCTTAGAACTATTGTGCAATTTGCAACTTTCAATAGGGCAATGGTATCGACTTACCCATTCGTCGAGGAACTTCCGCTTCTGAAGAAGGGTCTAATTGATTTGAACATAATCTTGTTGAAGATCGGACCTCTTTGATTTCTCCACAATTGCGTCAATGACCTCCATTTCTTTAAAAGCTGTACACAGCTGCCTACACATTTCCTCCGGGGAGACTTTTTCAGTATTTTTAACATTGCTTTCCACTGCAGGTGGAGAGGGGTACTTCCAGATGGCCCTCAGAAGGACCATTCCCCTCAGTCGAGACTTCCATTTCACTCATCATTCCAAAAAGTCAAGAGAGGTTTGTGCG